>JAAIIK010000066.1:2210038-2221293 GCA_014706435.1 Silurus glanis | reverse complement strand
TTTTTTTTTTTTTAAGTAAAAGCATTTTTAAATGGATATTTAATGGATGAGTGCAATCTCCAACACTCTCTATTTACTTTATTAGAAAAAAACTGCACACCTGTTTATTTATACCCAATCAACCAATCATGTGGCAGCGGCACAATGCATAATGCATTGGAAAGGGAAGGATATACAAACTCCTGTAATCACTTCCTACAACCGTTGTCAACAGAGATCACTTTATTTTCTCATTCTGATGTTTGATGTGAAGATGATGCCCTATACTGCCCTATAAGATCTTGCCCTACACTGTATGTGCATGATTCTGTGCAGCTGCCACGTGATTGGCTGATCGGATACCTGCATAAGAACAGGTGTTCCTAATAAAGTGGACGACGAGTCTATAGTATGATATGTCCATGGATTTAATTCTGAATTTCGCCCTCTCTTCCACCCATTGTAAAGCTCTTTGGGTTATTCTTGAGACATGACCGTTTATGAAATAGCACTCTGACAAACATTTCCAAATTGTTCTTGTGTGGACGGAGATTTTTTTCGAGAACACAAGTATATTTCTGTGGATAAGTCCCACTTCACCTCCTCACCCTCACCTACGTCAGAACCTGACTTTACACACCCTTCTGGCTTAAGAAGCACAAATCTCCATAAGCACCCTCTAAAATCTAGTGGAACATCTTCCCAGAAGAGTGGAGGTTATTATTATAACAGGAAATGGGGACTAAATGTAGAAAAAAAGCACTTAGTGTGTCCACAAGCTTTTGTCCATATAGTATATGTGTTTAAAGGTTAAAAGCTGAACTGATGCAGCTTTCGTTTTTTTTTTTTTTTTTTTTATTCTTTATCATCGACTCCACAATCCAGTCATGTGATTAACCGGGACTAGTTTTCCCCTAGAAATGATGCGTTTCTGTTTTTTTTTTCCGTTGTTGCTCTGGTGCTAATAAAAGGCAGGACCTGTAGTCCATACAGACCACATCAGGTTTCTGCTCACATATCAAATTTATCACATGCTTTAAAATAAACCATTTAGCAGTAGCTGCTTTTATACAGTGGGATCGGTATGTTTTGGCGGCGTGGGCTGAGGATCGACGAACGCGCCGGCGGTTGCGATGACATTAGAGAAGCGATGATACGCCTGCTTACATGTGCAGAATCACCGCCATATTAGCAGCTGCTATTTTTAGTACACAGTCAGTCTCTGCTGTATAGAGAAGCTGTAAGTGTAAATATAGAACTGTGTTTTTATTTTCAGCCTGCGATCCAAAAAAAAACAATGTTTTCTTGAATTGCATGTTCACTTTGCTCACAAAAAAATGGAATTTAGAGAAATGGTGCTATTTTTCAGACATATTTATAATGTGGATTGTACTTGATTATGTCATTTTGTATATGGTCAAATGAATAAAATTTTCAATTTGTTCACTTTTTCTCGACTCAGAAATGTTTTGTTCGGTTCCTAAGACGTTTCAGGTCAAGTCACATAGGCTTTATTGTCATTTCAACCATCTACAGTGCAGTTTCAACAAGACCAAGGTGCTACATCAAACAACATAAATGAACCAACGCAACACAGAACTACACAGAAATATAAATATACAGTGTCTCACAAAAGTAAGTGCACCCCTCACATTTTACAAACCATTTAATTCTATTTTAAAAAGGGACAATAAAATAGAACTGAAACTTGGGTATATTTTAGAGTAGTCAATGTACAGTACAGATTTAATGTCCTCTAAAAATAACTCAACATACAGCCATTATTGTCTAAATAACTGCCAAAAGTGAGTACACCCTAAAAGAACATTTCAAAACTGTGTCCAAGGTGTGAATATTTAGTGTGATCACCACTGTTGTGTAGCACTGCTTTAATCCTCCTGGGTGTGGAATTCACCAGAGCTGCACAGATTGTTTCTGGGATCCTCTTCCACTCCTCCATAATGACATCATGGAGCTGCTGGATGTTGGACACATGGCACTTCTCCACCTTCCGTGTAAGGAGCCCACAGGTGCTCATTAGGGTTCAGGTCTGGAGACATACTTGGTCACTCCATCACCTTCAGCTTCCTCAGCAAGGCAGTTGTCATCTTTGTGTGTGTTTGGGGTTGTTATTATGTTGGAAAACTGCTGTTCGGCCCAGTTTCTAAAGGAAGAGCATCATGTTCTGCTTTAGAATGTCACAGTACACGTTGAAGTCCATGTTTCCCTTAATGAACCGCAGATCCCCAGTAACAGCAGCACTCATGCAGCCCAGACCATGATGTTACCACCACCATGCTTGACTGTAGGCAAAACCGTTTTCTTGGTTCTTTTCACCAGGGTGTCACCACACATGCTGGACACCATCTGAGCCAAACAAGTTTATCTTCATCAGACCACAGGACATGGTTCCAGTAATTAATTCTCTTGGACAGGTTGTCTCCAGCAAACTTTTGCGGGATTTCTTGTGAGCAGCTTCAGAAGAGGCTCCTTCTGGGACCACGGCCACGCAAACCGACTTGTTGCAGTGTGTGGCGTGCGGTCTGAGCACTGACGAGCGTACCTTCCACTTCTGCAACCTCTAAAGCAATGCTGCAGCACTCATACGTCAGTTTGAGTAAATAAAACGGACAATTTGTTCACTTTGAACAATTAATGTTCATGTGACAAGTAAAAACAAACTCTAATTTCCTGAAGACTGACACTGGAGACTCCTTCCCTTGATTTTTTTTTTAATGAACAATTACACATAATAACGAAAGCATGCATTGTTACTAGAGCAGCTATAACGCTGATTTGCAGCTGCACTACTCTCCCACAGCACTGAGAGTGAATTTATCAACACCTTCTGACCAATCAGAATCCAGGTATAATTACTAATATTCCACCGGATCCCATTCCAACTGGTAGTATAAAATTTCTTTGACATATTATTCAGTTCCTTTTTTTTTATTATTGGTGCCAACAATCTGTTTCCATTATGCATTCTGACTCTGAGTGTGTCTCAGTGTGTGTGTGTGTGTGTGTATTTTCCACTCTGCTGTCTGACTATGTCACAAATCACGGTGCCGCATCTCATTGCAATGCGTCGACAGTAATTAGGCCGACAATCCAGATCTGTCACTCAGTACCGTCTTCACATTCACAACGTCTCATATATATTCATATGTTTATATTTCTTCGCATTTCACTCTCACGTTTTTTTTCTCAGTGTTTTTGTCGTTCTCGTGTCTGCTTTGGTTCCACTGACTGACTTCTTCCGTATCGCTGTTGCATGTTTTTCGCCTGTTCAAATGATCGTACCTCAGAAACGGAGTCATCGTGGACGTCTGTCGTTTCTTTGTTGTATTAAAATAACTTTGAACTGCCTGGGAGAATTGTCTGGGAAATGTAGGACAGAAAGTTAAAGGAATACTTCAGCCATTCTTCTAACTAACCCTCGATCCGATGCATCTGTGTCTTTTGTGTGTGATTTGATTCCATGGTGAGGAACCAGACAAACCAGGAAACCAAACACCACACAAGTAAAGACAGTAGGAAACAAAGCAGTGATGAGATGGTGGTGGAGGCCAGAAGATACATATGTGCTTTTTTTTTAACATCCCATTGCCCATTTGCTCTTATAATATCCTCCACTCTTCTGGGAAGATGTTCCACTGGATCTTGTGAAGATTTGTGCTCATTCAGCCACAAGGTTGTTAGTAAAGTCATGTACTGATGTAGTTGAGAAGGTGAGGAGGCCTGAGGTGCACTCAGTGTTCACATTCATCCCAAAGGTGTTCAGCAGGGTTAGAGCTCTACAGCAGGAGAACTTCCACACACTTCCAACCCATGCAAAGCAGATCTTCATGGAGCTGGCTTTGTGCATTATCGTGCTTGAACAGGTTTGGATCTTC
The DNA here is from genome assembly GCA_014706435.1 of Silurus glanis. Classification (NCBI taxonomy): domain Eukaryota; kingdom Metazoa; phylum Chordata; class Actinopteri; order Siluriformes; family Siluridae; genus Silurus; species Silurus glanis. The sequence continues at coordinate 2,217,418 of JAAIIK010000066.1, read as the reverse complement.
TAGTTTAAGTGAAGGGAAACTTCAATGCAACCACATGCAAAATATCTATTGTTCCTCGAACTTTGTGGAAGAACCTCACGTGGCTGGAAAAGTCAGCTGATGAGTGTGAAATTAACAGCTTGAATTGGTGATTTGGAGATCATTTCCATTCCTTCCTTCTTTCGACATTCTTATAGAGGTTGTAGAAGCTGAGAGCATCTTCTCGATGATATTGATCTTCATGATTTTTTTTACCCCTACAACAGCAATTATGCATTAGACTGTGTTTCTTTAGAGCAGAAACTGAATCACACTGTGCAGGGTTTCATTTATAGAATCCTATTTGCTGGTTTTGGTGGCGATGTGACGCAGCAGGGTCTCAATCCCGAGTTCAAATTCTTCCCTCTGTTTTGTATATTTTTTTGCCTGGTTTTTATCGGTGTTCTCTGGTTTCCTTCCGCCTCCAGTAAAAGCATGCTAGTATGATGTTCCATTTGAATTGTTCCCGGGAACATGAGATGTGAGTGTGTAAGAGTGTGTGTAAGAGTGTTTGGGATATTCGGTTTGTTTTGCAGGTTTTTTCCTCTTGTGTTACTGTTTTTTTGATCCAGGTTCTTTGGTTTCCTCCAAATTCCTGTTACTATAACTGGTGTTCACGTTTGTTTGTTTTTCTGTGTTTTTATCCATATTTAATCCACCCTGGTTTCCTCCTACCTCCAAAAAAAATAAAAAAAAATGCAAGGATGTCGTGGTGACTTTGCATTGCCACTAAGGTTTTTTTTTTTTGTTTAGTTATTATAAAAAGCATGCGTTGCGCGTGCGCTAATTGGATTTGCGCATTGACTAGCGCGCGCGCGTGTGTGTGTGTGTGTGCGTGTGTGTGTGCATGGATGTGTGTGTGTGCTTGTGTCTTGCGCGTGCCTAATCGACAACGGGGGTATTTGCAACACCAGTTATGTATTTAAATGAAACAAACAAACAAACCATTCGAACAAACAAATAAACCCACACGGAGCGCGCGCAAACGCGGACGCACGCACGCACGCACGCACGCGCCTCCGGTGCCGTGGGGCGTAAGTGCCCCGGCTGGTGTAGCTCGCGCGACGTGATGCGCGAGATCGTGACACGAGGGCGTCGCGTCACGTCACGTCACGCGCGCGCGGACGGGCTGGAGCGCAGAGCGGCATGTAAAAACCCAGCCGCGCGTGCATGGGGCAGGGGGTGGGGGTAAAAAAAAAAAAAAAAAGAGAGCGAGAGAAAGAGAGAGAGAGAGAAAGAGAGAGAGAGAGAGAGAGAGACCCTGGCGAGTGACCACGCGACTACTTGCACGCGGGACGAGGTGAGTAGCAATGTATATGTGTGTATGTAAATATAAAGAGATTTATGTGCATTTGCATCATGATAAAGACAGTACAGCTGTCTGGACTGCTGGATCAGAACCTCATGGTGATGGTGCCTGTGGAGCTGCAGGACTGGAGGAAAAGCAGAGGATTAGTTTTGATGTATCTATAGACTGCATGAATCTGAGTGAACGGGTGTGATGTGCTCTCCAGGCACAGAGTCCCGGTACAGAGTGCCAATACTTCTGAAATCTCCTTCTCTCACTCCTCTTTGTTGTTTATGCCCTAGATTTTTATTATTTAACGCCTCATTTTTTCCCCATGTAATTATTTTGTTTTCAAACGAATGCAAAGTTGGCTTTCGTAATCATGCAGCGTTATTACCATCATCATCATCATCATCATCATTATCATCAGCAGCAGAAGCATCAGGACCATCATGCATATTCATACCCTAATTCCCCTCGAACTCTCAAGCATGTGATATACTCCATTAGGAGGGACCTGCTCTTGTTTTCGTGTGTTTTGAGGGAACTTTTGGCTGATATTCTGACGAGTTAAATCAGAGAGCAGTCATAGAGTATGTTTAAAAGTGCTCTAACACAAATCGGTCCAGCCGCAGTTCGGAGTAAAAATTTCCGTGCTGGAATTAGCAGCTGATGTCTCACACCTTATTGTAGTTTCTGTGCCGTGTGGATTTTCCTTCAGGTTCCTCACATCACCTAGGGACATCCTGGCAGGAGGACCTGCTACATGAATGAGTGTGTAATTATGTGTGTGTGTGTGTGTGTATTCCCACTTCACACCTGGTGTTCCTAGACTTCAGAACTCTGGTTTCTGGATAAGGACAAAATATTATTCTGTAGATGAAGGAATGAATGAAAAATCTGAATCTGGTCTCATTTGACCAGGTTCTTATTTCTGGAAAAAAAATCCACAGATGCTTTGAAGGAGTTTATAGATGATGATAGATGAAAAAATGTTTACAAGGTAATTAATAACATTGGTTATTCTGAATAATTCCTATAATTGGTATCGTATTTTGTTGAGGCACCACGTTGGTGTCCCAGGGAAGCTGTAGCTCAGCGGTTAGAACTTTGGCTTCTGACCAGAACCTTGTAAGTGCATATCCCAACACCTCCAAGCTGCCACTGCTGGGCCCCTGAACAAGGAAATCAACCTCTGTTTTGCTCAGATGTATAAATGAGATCATTGTAAACAAAAAAAATCTCATTCGCGTTTTGGCACAAAGGACGTGAGGCTACAAATACATGTGATTCCGATTCTCTCTGAACATTACATACATGTAATTTACCAGCATATGAATGAAAGATTTCATCCTTGTTCTTAGAACCTCTCCAACATATTCAGAAAACGTAAGCAGATAATCCTCCTCCGAGTCGCGGACACTTGGGACACTACCAAACTATATCATATTTTCAGCACATCTACGATATCATTATTTTTAGCCACACCACATATTGAGCAATGTGTGGTTTCAGGATGAAACCCTGATTTCTCCGAGTGTGTCTTCCCTTAGCCCTATGAGATCCTCTGCAAGCAATCGTCCAGAAAGAGGGGAGAAAAAACAGATCTAGCATACTGTAGCGTATTCAGAAATGATGAGAGAGGACCGAGTTGTGCAGGATAGCCAGTTCGAGGAAGGAAGGAAAAGATGATGGATGGAGAGATGGAGATGTAAACATATGCCTCCTGTGAATTTACAACTCAGCATGCTTCCTGCACCTTCTGTTTCCAAACAGCTCCTGCCCAATTCGCTGACAGTTTCTCACATCTGACAGCCATCCATCATGTTTTTTTTTTTTTTTGCCATCTGTAGAACAGTTTGACTTTATCCCCTGAACTGTATTTACTGCAGATTAAAAATGTAAAAATACAACATCTATATATATACACGAGTGCCAACCGTTGTGAAGTTCTGATCTGTTTCCGTTTCTCCCATAATAAAACTCACACTCAGGGACATGCAGATGGGCTCTTTTTTTATTGCTTTTTTTTTTTTGCTTTCTATCTTTTCCTTTTTTTTTTTTTAAACATTTCTTTCGATTGCACGGTTAAACCTGCAGACCAGTTGCCATAGTAACAGCCATCATAGAAATGGGATCAGCCCCCAGTCAAACTTATTTATTTATTTATTTATTTATTTAAGGAGTCGTTTTCGGAATGGTGCCGTGAACCGCTGTGGTTCTAAAACCCGTAATGTTCTCGCATGATTCCTGCTCCCAAGACGCTTCCTGTCCCCAGGACTGTCGTTGAAACTGCTATATCGTTTCAGTGATCTTCGTGCTATGATCAAATGCAAATAAATATGATTACTAGAAACCTGCATGGCTCTGAAATGAATTCAGAGTGACTTTTTTTTTTTTTTTTTGGTGGCATCATAGAGACCGGATAAAACAGATGCCCTGGTCATCAAGAGGTTTTGTATAACTGCTTCAAAAAGATTTATATCATTGCCATCAATGCCAAATCAATACTTCATTGTCAAATCGAATCGAACGCTGCTCCTACTGGTGATCCATCCTCCCAATTGTGTGTTTACGTTTACGCCATTTGGCAGACGCCTTTATCCAGAGCGTCTTATATTCATCTCATTCACTCAACTGAGCAGCTATGGGCTTAAGGGCCTTGCTCAGGGGCCCAGCAGCTTGGTGTGGCTGGGATTTGAACTCATGGCCTGTATGAGGACTGTGTTTGTTCACCTGACCATACGACTGGTATGTGCTTTATGAACATCCTATTCCACATTGAGTCCCCTTTTACTGTTATATTAACCAACCTTCACTCTTCTGGGAAGATGTTCCATTAGATTTTGTGGAGATTTTTGTGAGATTCATTTAGCTACAAGGGTGTTGGTAAAGTCAGGTAGTGATGAAGGTGAGGTGAGGAGGCCTGGGGTGCAGTCAGCATTCACATTCATGCCACATGTGTTCAAAAGGGTTGAACTCCACTTCAAACCATGAAAGCACATCTTTAAGTAGCTGGCTTTGTGCACAGAGGCATTGTCATGTATTTCATTGTTTTTCATGATTTCAGCGTTTCATGATATGAATGTTTTTCATTGTCATATTTTTTGACATTTGAAAAAGCACCACATATTTATGGCATTTGGCAGACTCCCTTATACAGGGTTAAGGGCCTCGCTCAAGGGCCCAGCTGTGGCAGCTTGGTGGTGCTGGGATTTGAACTTGTGACCTTCTGATTTCAGAGTCCAAAGCTTCAACCACTGAGCTACTACATCTATGAGCTACCTATATAATTTTATATATACAATTGAATTTTCTATTCAAGAATAATGTTAAAAGTTAAAAATATGAAAATTACATTTTTATTAATTTTTTTTTTTTTATTAATAAAGCACCCACATGCACAAAAACCTTTTCTTTTATTCTTTCAATTTTTTTTGTTTTATTTTTATGTTAATACTTAATAGAGCATATTTTCCTATATCAATGAAAAAAAATATATGGTCATCAGGTTCATGGTTAATTATCTGTTACAAATAACTGAGAATCTATGACATTTATGACTGTAGTGACGTTCATTATCATTCAGAGTTTTTAATAAAGTCACACACCATAACATTCACGCAAGAAAAGCTTCAATAACGACAATGTCACACTCTCTGCGACCACAGTTGATGTTCTTTGAAATCATGTTATAATAGCTATTATTTCCTCTCTCTTTTTTCCAGGCCTGTAAATGAATCAATGATATGAGGGGGTCAAGCGTGACAGATGGGTGTGGCTTGCAATGAGTGTGACAGTGCATGATCGTTTCCATGGAGACAGATGGCAGCTTTTCTGAGAGCCCCAAACTCACACTTATACAGTCTAATGACAGTGTGGGTTCGGGGCTTGTTGAGCCCGAGGAGGAGTGGCTCGGCTTCCGGGCCACAGTGAGTGCTGTGCTGTTTTTGGAGTTTCTGCTCGGTGTGGGCGGGAACCTGACGGTGTTGGTGTTGTACTGTGGCCACTGCAGCCTTCTCGAGTCGGTCAGCCATGCTGTCACTCTCAGCCTGCACACGCTTGACCTGCTGCTCTGTCTGCTCTGCCTGCCCATCACTGCGATTCTCCTCCTTCTGGGTGGAACCTCCAGCCCTCATCACGTCCTGCTCTGCTGTCTCCATGAATCAGCAGCCACGTTCGCCAGTGTAGGAACTGCACTGAACCTTCTGCTTATTAGCCTCGATCGCTATGACATCAGTGTCCGTCCTGCCAATCGTCTGCTCACCCCAAGGAGAGCGGCGTTTTTGCTAGCTGGAGTGTGGGTAGTATCTTTAACCTTGCCAGTCTTGCCATTTGTGGAGGCAGGGCTTGGCTCTGAGACAACTGATGGAGCACCTGTTTACTCAAATAGCACTTTGATGTGTTCCCAACTGGTAGGGACTCTGCAAGCTCATCTCTTTCTGCAGGCTCCTATCTTTTTGTGCTCACTGGCTGTAATGCTGTTTACTTACTCACGCATCCTGAGGGCCCTGCGCATTCGCATCGGACATCCAGCAAGAGTGCAAAAAGGCACCACGCAACTTGTCCAGCGCCCCTGGCAGTGTCGCAATAGGTCTGCAAGGTCACCAGATCACATAGCAAAGACTGTATCTGCCTCCCCTCCTCCCCTTTCCACTGGACCTCTTGTGGCCTCAGACACCATAACCACAGTGACTATGAACACAGAGACCAACACTCCATCAGTGAACACTCCACTGAGTCCAACCCCAACCACATCCACTGCAACCACACCCTTTTCACTGACCTCAAATGTAGGCTTATCATCCGGAGCAACACCTTTGAATCCTATGTCAACACTATCCACCTCAACCACTACTCCAAAACAGAATCCAAATGCTTCCACCTTCGACACCCATCTATACCCCAACATATCCACAATAACCACTCATCAAAAACATACCTCAACCACATCCAGCATAATCACCCACCTAAACCCTAACCCCAATACATCCACCATATCCTTTCCTCTAAACCATAACTTAGCAGAATCGACCACAACCATCTACCAAAACTCTAACCCACATACATCCCCCATAACCACCCATATAAACCGCAACCCCAGAATATCCAGTATATCTCTCCCTTTGAACCCTATACCGACTATATCCACCATATTTGTGTGTCCAAATTCCAGTCCATCTACTTCCACCTCAACTATCATTTTAAGCCATGTCCCAGTGGTATCCACTATAACACTACCTCCAAACTCCAGTTCCTCAATATCCACCATACTCTTACCTCCAAATTCCAGCCCCTCCATATTCACCAAAACCCTACTTTCAAACACCAGCCCTTCCAGATCCACCACAATCATACCTCCAAACCCTAGTTCCTCCATATCCACAATTACCTTACCTCCAAACCCCAGCCCTTCCACATCCACCAAACCCCTACCTCCAAACCCAGGTCCCTCCACATCCACCATAACCACACCTCTTAAACACACTGCCTCATCAACAGCCTTGCCACTTAATCCCAGTCCAGCAATATCCACCACACCATTGGGTCCCACAGCTACTCCTGCGCCACCCAGTGTTGGTGTAGGGGCCTCGGTGTCAGCCATCTTGGCTCTTCGCCGAGCTGTCAGACGCCACCGAGACCGAAGGGAACGTCAGAAACGTGTCTTCCGCATGTCCGTCATAATTGTCCTCTCGTTCCTCCTGTGCTGGGCTCCTCTGTCCATTACACCTCTCCTACATCTGGCCATCGGACCCTCTGATTGGCTGGAGCGCCTCAGGGTCTGTTTCCTAGTGCTTGCTTACTGGACAGTGGTGCTTCATCCGCTGCTGTACGCGTTCACACGGCAGAAACTGCGCAAAGTCCTGCACACACGTCTACGCAGGCTGCATAACAGAAACAACAACACGCAGCACACCGTGGCCCAGATAAAGCAGAGGAATCGCCGCAAGAACAGGGCAACCTGCAGCGATGCTACTGACCGCTGCCTAATGGACGCAGTCCGTGAGTGACAACCTGCTCTGGGTGGTGTGTGTGTGTGTGTGTGTGTGTGTGTGTGTGTGTGTGTGTGTGTG
>JAAIIK010000066.1:2147070-2164301 GCA_014706435.1 Silurus glanis | reverse complement strand
CCCGAAGGGGCGGCACCGGCCACCCACAACCAACAGAACGCCCGGAGGGCCGGGGCACTCGGAGGAGGGCCTTCCTGATCGACCAGGGCCTGAAGGGACCCGGCTGGAACCGCCCTGGAGCCGGGGAAAGCCGGGAAGGACCCGAAGCGGAGCGACCACCCCTGAGGAGAGCCGGAAGGGGATCACGGACACAGCAGGACCCAGGACCGGAGCATAGACCAACGCGGCGGCCAGGAATGGAGTGCAGCCCTTGGCGTCGACCCGAAGTGGGGAGACGTCACCCACGGATGCCAGGAGCTCAACCGAACCCACGACGGAGGTCTGGAGCAGGACGAAGCCCTCAGCGGAGACCGGAGGCGGAGCGACACTCACAGCAGAGGCCGGAGGCGGAGTGATGCCTTCAGCGGAGACCTGGACGACGACCTCGGTGAGGACCGGAGGCTGAGCGACGACCACACTGATGCCCTGGAACGGGACGATGTTACTCCGGATGGTCTGGTTATGGGCCCTCTCTCCCACGGGGACCTGTAAGGGAGAGACAACCCTGGTGACTGCCGGAGGCGGGGTAGAGCAGTTAGCGGGGCTTACCAGCAACGGAGCCCCGTTCTTGTCGAAGGCCGGAGGCTGAGTGAAGCCCCTGGTGGGCCTCCATGGCGGGGAACCGGAACTGGACAGTGCCATCGGTGCCGACTGGAGGTTGGAGGACGTCCCCGGCGGAGTCTGGAGGCCAAGCGACGCCCTGGGAGGACCCCGGGAGTGCCTTGTCTACCTCGGAGGAGTTGGGAGGCCTGACGTCGCCGTGGGAGGAGCTCGGGAGCGAGACGTCGCCGTGGGAGGAGCTCGGGAGCGAGACGTCGCCGTAGGAGGAGCTCGGGAGCGAGACGTCGCCTGGAGCAGAGCTCGGGGAGGTGGCGTCGTCCGGAGAGGGACTCGGAGGCGTCACTTCGCCCTTTGCAGGACTGTGGGGCGAGCCGTCACCTTTAGGGAGACTGTGGGGCGAGCCGTCGCCTTCGGTGGAACCCGGGGGCAGCGGTTCGACTTCCCTTTCGCAGTCCTGGAGCCGGGGTGAGGGCACAGGGAAACCCCTGGGCGAAGGGGCGCTCCTTGGGACCCTTGGGAGCAGATCGGAGCCTGCTGGGCAGCCTGGGAGTGGAGAGAAGCCCGCCTGGAGATCCACGAGCGGAGAGAAGCCCGCCTGGAGATCCACGAGCGGAGAGAAGCTCGCCTGGAGATCCACGAGCCGAAAGGGGGCGTGGCAGGGGGATTCCTGACACCCTCCGAAGGGGGCGTGGCAGGGGGATTCCTGACAGGTGGGGATTTAAACTCACAACCGTCGTATTCAGTGTCTTAACCACTAAGCTACCACACCCTATTGGGACAATCGGGGATGGAATACAAGAGCAGGAAACACTGACCATATAAGAATAGTGATGCAAAATTGGGTATTTTTTTCAGTATATGCAAAATTTATGAACATTTTATCTATGTTTTATTTAATAAAACAATCGAATACGGTTTATCGAAGAATTCAGCCTTTTTTTGAATGATTTCTAATAAACTAAAAGTGTATATTATAGAATTTGTGGACACCTGTCCATACAATTTGTGTTTTTTAACCTCTCATTCAACATTCAGTCCCAAATTTCCTATTATAATATCCTCCACTCTTTTGAAGATGTTGGTTTTTGGAGTCTGCTTGTGAAGATCTATGTGAAATTCATTCAGCCACAAAGGTGTTAGTAAAGTCAGGTACTGATGACTGGCTTTGTGCAAAGGGGAATTTTCATGCTGGAACAGGTTTGTTACAGGCTCTGCAATCCAAATACATTCTATTCAATTTTATTTGTACAGCCAGCAGTAACAGTGGCAAGGAAAAACTCCCTGGGAAGGTATAAGAAAGAAATTTTGACAGGAACCCAGCCTCATCTGGGTTTCACAGAATGTCCATTCATTAGTTCAATCCTTGTTGGTTATCAAATGTTCACTCATGGATACTGCAATGAAAAATTGAGCAACACAAAACTTTGAGGATGGATTTGGATTGTAATTAATATCAACACTCTAAAACAATGGACCACAAGCTAGATTTGAGAGCCCACCACTGCACACTTTAACAATGAAGGAACTATAATGAATGGACATTCAGTGCCACCCGGATGAGGATGAGGTTCCCATTTGTGTCTGGTTTCTCTCAAGTTTTCTTCCTCATGCCATCTCAGGGAGTTTTTTTTTTGTGCCACTAAATCACTCTTTTGGCACAAACTAACAATTTTAGGGAACAAACTTATAGGCACTACACTTATACACTCTTTGACACCTCTTTATCTCTGTAAAGCTACTTTGAGACAATGCACCATTCACTCTAACCTTCACTCCATCTCTCCCTCCTCTGTAGCTTCCTGTACTCTTTCATCTCTTCCTGACCCTGACTCCTTTTCCTCTCTACCCTTAGACGTTGCTACAGACTTCTTCCTCTCATCTCTTTCCTCAACAATGGACGTCCTTTGCCCCTTGACTACAAAACCCAAGAAGACTTCTTGTCCCACACCGTGGCTGTCAGAAGTTTTGCGCAGCAATCGACGAGAACTCAGAACTGCAGAGAGGAAGTGGAAAAAAATCACAACTCGATGTAGACCTCGCATCTTACCGCGCACTCCTGACCAAATTTTCTTTGGAGGTGACTTCTGCCAAAACTGCCTTCTACAAGGAAAAGCTTGAGGCCTCTGCACAAGATCCTCGTAAGCTTCACAACATCTTCTCTTCACTACTCAACCCCCCTGCTGCACCTGCTCCATCCTCCCTGACTGCTAATGACTTTGCCTCCTTCTATGATGAGAAGATTAAGAAAATCTGCCAGACCTTCACTTTCTCCCCAACAATGACTACACAACACAGCCGACAATCCACTACGTCTCTGTCAAGCTTCTCAACCTTAACAGAAGATGAGATACTGCAAGTCATCCAATCTTGCAATCCCACCACCTGTCCTCTGGATCCAATCCCTTCAACTATGCTTCAGACCATCACACAAGATCTCCTGCCCTTCATCTCCACAATCATCAATGGGTCATTAACATCTGGCTATGTACCAACTACCTTCAAGCAAGCAAGGGTCATTCCCATCTTGAAGAAACCTGCTCTGGATCCATCAGACATCAACAACTACAGACCGGTATCACTTCTCTCCTTTCTTTCTAAATCATACCAGGTAACATGGAGGGGATCCACATCTGCCCCATGCAGACTCACCACTGGTGTCCCACAAGGCTCGGTACTTGGTCCCCTCCTTTTCTCCCTCTATACCCACTCCATTGGTGAAGTCATATCCTCACATGGGTTTTCTTATCACTGCTATGCAGATGACACTCAACTAATCTTTTCTTTCCCTCCATCAGATACCACAGCTTCCGCTCGGATATCAGCATGCTTGACAGACATATCTTCATGGATGAGTGCTCACCAACTAAAACTCAACCCCAGCAAAACAGAACTGCTGGTCATCCCAGGTGATTCATCTCCAGGTCAAGATCTCCAAATAACACTTCATGACTCTCTGCTCTCCCCTTCAGCCACTGCTCGTAACCTTGGGGTAACTATGGACAATGAACTGTCCTTCTTCCCACATGTCGCTAATGTTGCTCGTTCTTGTAGATTTCTTCTCTATAACATCCGAAGGATTCGACCATTTCTCTCCATACAGGCTGCCCAGGTGCTTGTTCAGTCTCTTGTCATTTCAAGACTTGACTACTGCAACTCTTTGCTGGCAGGTCTTCCCCTGAACGCTATTCGTCCACTGCAAATGATCCAAAACGCAGCTGCACGACTTGTGTTCAACCAGCCAACCAACAAGTTCTCCCACACCACCCCACTGCTGCGCTCCCTTCACTGGCTTCCAGTAGCTGCACGTATCAGATTCAAAACACTGATGCTTGCCTACAAAGCCAAAAATGGACCAGCACCATCTTACCTCAGTGACCTCATCACATCTCGCACTGCACCACGCTGTCTGAGATCCTCCAGCACTGCTCGACTGGTACCACCTTCTCTCAGAATGAGAGGTAAGTACACTTCAAGGCTCTTCTCTGTTCTGGCACTGAGGTGGTGGAATGAACTTCCCCTAGATGTCCGTACAGCAGAGTCCCTGACTATCTTCAAGCGACGACTGAAGACCTACCTCTTCCTGAAATACTTAAATTAGCACTTTCCAAGTTTGTAGAATTCAAGGGTTATATTTCTATTAAGTTTGTAATCTAGCATACCAGTGTAGATTTATTCATTACTAGAGACTCAAAGCACTTTTGTACGTCGCTCTGGATAAGGGCGTCTGCTAAATGCCGCAAATGTAAAATGTAAAAATGCACCACACACATAAGAATGCATTGAACTGAAATTTAATTGGAAGTCATTGTAGCAGCCTGTTTATATTAATTACAGTCTAAATCCATCTCCTAGGTCAAGTGAAGGGAAAATTTCATGCTGACACATTTAAAGCCGTCCGATTAAAATTGTGTGCCTCCATCTTTGTGAACAATTTAAGAAAACACATCTGGCTGGAAAACTATGGTGTCGCAATAGTTCCTTCTATTGTATGTGCATATGATTTCAATTGTTTTGTGTGAGATATTGGAATATTTTAAAAACAGAAATATTCCTTTTTTACAGATATGAGAGTCTTGGGGTGGCTTGGAAGCAGGAGCATAGAGTGAGAGCTTTGAAGAGTGAAGCTTGGTTAAATTTAGACTGGACTTTATTACAGACCTCATATTTACCTTCAGAGCTTTCATGCCAAAGACTTCTGTGTGTGTGTGTGTGTGTGTGTGTGTGTGTGTGTGTGTGTGTGTGTGCGCACGCATGCGTGCATGTGCCCCAGTGCTGATTTATCATTCATGTCACGCTCTCATTTGACTCTGTGGTGAACCGACACTCCAGCCTTGTGGGATTGTGGGTATATTCAGAGTGAAACATAATGTGCTCTTGAGTTTTGGCTCGGAGCAAAAGACTTCAGACTCCAGACTAGGGTGACGGATATTTGACTCCCCTCCTGTTCTCCGTCGCTAAATTATTCCTTGCTGTCATTTTCCTGAGCGCTGTTTAAAATGATTGGTAGTGGTGGAGAAGTATATTCTAGGTCAGGTCAAATGCAAGAGTCTTACATTTTGGAAAATATAATTCTTTATGATTGAAAATGTACATTTGCTTTTTTGAAAGAGCATTGGATGCTTAACCCATGGAGTGTCATAAAAAAAAAAAAAAAATCCAACTGGGTTTAGAAATCATGACTTGGAGTTGACCTGTGATGTAGTTAACACATGCAAGCATACACAGCAAAATGTATACAAGCACACATATGCCCACAAGATAACCCATGCTCAAGGTTTTCCAGGAACACTAGGTACTTTTTAAACATCTGTTAAAAACACACTCCCTTCCAGCTGGCTCATCAGAAAGAAAAAGAGAGAGAGAGCAAAAGAGAAATAGACAGTGGACACACTCGCTCGCTGGAATAAACGCCACATTTTTCCCCCTTCCTTTGCTTCCTCAGGACACTTTGTCCACATTTGCAGCTTGTCTGAACGGCTTTGTTTTTTTTAATGATCTTCACATGACCTCTTGTCTCTCAGAATTCTCTGAAAGGGATGCACACATGGTCCGTGATTCGTCCCTCACGTTCTCCCCGTGTTTTCATGACTGTGGGCCATGTGTGGCTCCACTTAATGTACAGTTCCACAAAGCAGCCAGAACGATTATCGAGCCGACAAAGCTGCGAGTTAAAGAGGTCACTGGAGACACATGAGGGAAATGCATGAGGCACAGATGTCTGGGATTATTCGAGTAGGTAGATGCAAAACAAAAAAAAAAAAAGGATGTATAGATGTATGTATATAAAATGCATATTAATAGTATTATTATAATTGTTATTATTCTTCTTATTATTATTTATTTATATATTTATTTAATACGTTTGCCAGAAAAGTTATATACGAATATGGGAATGGCTTGCAAAAGTATTCAACCACCCGTGATATGTCTAAATAATAGGGATGTGCATCTTCATAATGGAGGCAGATGCAATTTGCATCATGATGCATAGGCAACGATACGATACATTAAAGATACATATAAAGCAGCTGCCGATGCAATACGATTCGCTCCTATTACGATGCAGTGCGATCCGATTTCAATTCGACAGAATGCGATTCATTGAAATACGATGCAATGCAAAAAATAGAATGCTCTGCAATTCAATATTGTACAGATAATTTACTTTTATTTCTTCGGTTCAGACAGACAGAAAGTCATCAATCAGTGCCTTCTGACTTCTAACGCATGGTCCTTTCACAAACACGCCTTTATTAAAGATAAAAAAAAAGATATAAAAAAACAGACGTTCTTTACCTGTTCTGTCTCCAGGAAGATGCAGCTCTGCCTCTGCCATGTTAATCTGTATTCTATGTGACTCTCAGAAGACGCCTCGGTCCCAGCAGTGTTGTGATACGTCATGTTCACGTAGCAGAAGCGGCGCTGAGAGAACGCGCTCGAGAAACTGTTTAGTGAAGAGAAATCAATCTACATATCAAATTTTGGTCACAAATTATTGGCACATCTACTAATAATTATATATAAATAAATAATTTTTTACTGGTGCAAATATGTTTAAAGACGATGCATCACGATACAAATGCACCTTTTTCAGTCGATGCATCAAACCTTGAAGTCAGAAGGCACTTAAGTAATTTGATGAGTTGCTGTTTTTCTGAACCAAAGAAATAAAAGTGAATTATCTGCACCATGTTGAATTGCACAGCATTATCGTTTATCCATTGCATCGAATTTAATCGCGTTGTGTTGAATCAAATCGAAATGGAATCGCACTGCATCGTAATAGGGGGGGGATCGTATCATATCGTATCGGTAGTTGCTTCATATGTATTTTTAATGTGTATCGTTGGCTATGCATCGAGATTAAAGCAATTGAAGGTTAAAGCAATGTAAATATGAAACTGTTTTAGGAAGAACATGCAAAAGAGATTGGCATTGCATTACATCCAAATATTAGACAAAAGTCAAGAAATGAAGATGGACAAAAGTTCAGATCTTATATATATTTTATTCTCCAGTCATTTTTTCCCCGATATTTTCACATTTTGCAGCAACCTCACTATGAGGTTTTCAAGGCAGGTTTGAACACTTCGCTCCCTTTCAGGCAGTCCTACACCCTGTTCCAAACACCATAAACCAGTGTGTCATTTCCCAGTAATGTCTCCACATAAATCACACTGGGTCCAACCACTTCTCCACACCATTTAGCATTTGTTTAACATCGCCAGTAATAACATAAAAGACAAATGAACTTGACATGCACACTCCGGTCCTGCTCAGTAAAAACTGTCCTTCTACTGTACAAAATTCGAGCTTTCTGAAGTATCGGCTTCCATTTTGTAGGTGTGTCTTTCACGACGAGTAAATATTAAATGTCTTGGCAGTACTCACTTTGCCTTTCTATATAAAGTATTTGCACATGCATACTCCTTAGCAGTTCATATCTGATAAACAGTTAGTAACCTGGTAGCTCTTTTATGACCAGTAGATATCTATACCTACTTAACACCCAACATGATCATAGCAAAGAAGAAAACAAGCATGGCTGCTAAGCAACAACCAACACACACTCACACACACACTCACACACATAGCTCCAAAGCTTTAAAAACCATTATTAAACATCACTATATGTAAACAATGACACACAGTTATAACCAAATAACAATCCAGTTAGATGAATCATTCCATTTAACACACCTTCCTTTCAGTAAATGGTGTCAGTTCAATACAATACAATAAACCAGACTATATTATCAACATCATTATTATCCTCATAGGTGCCTTTAATGTACCAAACCATTGGCCTTTGCAGAAATAGATACAGCAAGAACTTTATCAAATTGTGGCAGCTTTGTCTTGTCTAATTCATTCAATTCAATTCTAATTCCTTGCTCTACTACATATTTGTATACTAGACATAATAAAAAGGCATGACTGGGTAAACCTCTAGGTTAACTGGTCCAAGGTTCAAGCTCTAGCATTTCCAGGCTGCCACAGCTGGGGGCACTTATGCAAAGCCTTTAACCTGATCTGCTCCATGGGTGACGTACAGGGGCTGACCCTGTACCCTGGTCTTCGACTTCATAACAAGCTGAGATATGAGAAAACAAGAATTACTCACAGTACTGAGAAGGCTATGTGAAAAATAAAGTAGCAGAAGGAACATTCTGTAACTTTTTCCTCATTAGTTAGTGTGCAAATGAAAATAAAAAGACGTTCTACAGTAGAAAAAGTTTGCTCAGTGATTACATTTCTGGACTTCTGGTCAGAACTTCAAATCCTATTACCACCAATTTGCTACCCTCCTGAGCAAGGCCCTTAATCTATGGCTCAGAGTGGTTTGCAAATGACAAAAATGTAAATGTACTACAATTACCAGCTTCTAATGTTCCAGGATGGTCAAGAAAATCACAAATATAAATACTGCAACATTTTATTTATGGCATTTGGCAGACATGCTCATCCAGAGCAACTTACAATGATCTTATTTATATAACTGTAAAGTTGAGGATTAATAGACTTGCTCAAGGGTCCAGCAATGGCCTGATCTATGGTCCAACATCTTAAGACCTTGAAGTCTTTAGATATCAAGTTCTTCAGACAAGCTGACGCTTTTGGGTTTCATAAATATCAATTTGATGTCTTTGGCTTTCATTAATTCTTTCTAAACTATTTGAAGTACATCTAAAGGTATGGCATATTGACATCTATGGTGCCTGGCAGACATCCTTATCCAGAGCGAATTTCAAAAGTTATTTTACTGTAAATCTCTATCAATGAATACATTTTGATACTGGTTCATTGGAATGTATTGTGGGCCGTGTATTTCACACCCAGGCCTTCAGTGGTGTCCTACCTGAATCGATCCACCAATTAATACAATCATTATAATGCCACGGATATGGAAAACATCAATATTATAGAGAAACGCAGTAGAACAGAGCACTGCATCACAGACAGGAATCTCATGCACAGTGAATAAATGTCATTACTAAAGCAAGAAACCCAATGAACACAATTCCACACGTCTCCTTTCACTGTAGCCACAACTGCACCTCCAGCATACATCATCTCTAACAGAAGCATCGATATTAACCTCATAAAATGACCAAAAAACAGTCTACTCGGGTTTCTAGTGCATTTTTTTTAGCCCCTTTTGAGTTCTCTGACAACGGAAAATCCGGAGATTACGGATTTCCTGGGGATTTGAAATTGTAAGTATAGCTGTAGGAAAGCCTTTCCCTTTAGTTGTATTTTCATGCTTCACCACTAGAGGGAAATTTACAGCGAACTCATGATAAGTTATCTATGTTACATCACAGTGGGCTGCTCTTGGCCTCATGCTTAAAAGCCAGAAGGCAGACGACACACAACCTATCGAGCTATCACAAACTTCTCGATTACGCAACCAACAGCGATCTATTTCATCTACTGCAGTAAAACCACACCAGCATGACCACACTCACTCACCTAATCAGTGTAGCCAACTTATCAATAAAGATTCGAGCTTTTACTCTCTAACCAGTCACCAGTTTTCAAGGACTATCAGAATATTTCTGAAGTAACACTTCTTTTTCAGTATCTGCAACCTAATCAATTTCTTCTCCGCTGTCAGCCATTAATACATTTTAGCATGCGCAGTTTGCTACAGAAGCGGTTTGCTACTCTCTCCGCCCCATTCAATCAAAGGACGTGAAAATGCAGACGTTATTCTAGATGTCCACGGTGTTGACAACTCAAAATCTGATTGTTTAGAGCAACAGTTTACATTTACATTTACATTTGCGGCATTTAGCAGATGCCCCTGTCCAGAGCGACGTACAAAAGTGCTTTTGTCTCTAGAGTCTCTAGCAATGAATAAATCTACACTGGTACACAAGATTACAAATTTAAGATAAATCAGACTACAACTCTTGATTTTTACAAAGCAAACTTGGAAAGTGCTAATTTAAGTGTTTCAGGAAGATGAGGGTCTTTCACCATCGCTTAAAGACACCAGGGGCTGTTCGGACATCTCTGGAAAGTTCATTCCACCACCTCGGTGCCAGAACAGAGAAGAGCCTTGAAGTGTACTTACTTTTCATCCTGAGAGAAGGTGGTACCAGTCGACCAGTGCTGGAGGATCTCAGACAGCATGGTGCAGTGCGAGGTGTGATGAGTTCTCTGATGTAAGACAGTGCTGGTCCATTTTTGGCCTTGTAGGCAGGCATCAATGTTAAGAATCTGATACATGCAGCTACTGGAAGGCAGTGAGGGAAGCGCAACAGTGGGGTGGTGTGGGAGAACTTGATCAGATTGAAAACAAGTCGTGCAGCTGCGTTTTGGATCATTTGCAGTGAATGAATAGTGTTCAGAGGAAGACCTGCCAACAGAGAGTTGCAGTAGTCGAGTCTCGAAATGACAAGAGACTGAACACGCACCTGGGCAGCCTGTGTGGACAGAAATTGTCAAATCCTTTGGATGTTGTAGAGAAGAAATTGACAAGAACGAGCCACATTAGCAACATGTGAGGAGAAGGACAGTTGATTGTGGGTATAGAGGGAGAAAAGGAGGGGACCAAGTACCGAGCCTTGTGGGACCCTAGTGGTGAGGCTGCACAGGGCAGATGTGGATCCTGGTATGAGTGAACTTCCAGGTAGGAAGTAAACCATTCCCATGCTGTTCCGCAGATACCAAGGCTCCTGAGGGTTACTGTACTGTACTTTACTGGGTAACTAAAACTGCAACAGTTTCAGTTACAGTGTCAAGTATCAGTTGATTCAAAAGGCCTCAAGGCAAATTTATTTCAACTCGTGATGGATCAAATATGATTGGATAGAAACTGTAACATAAACATACACTACTGCAAGCAGTGTGACCAAGTGAAAAGCTATAAAAAGAAAAAACTAGACTTTTGTGAATGTTATTTTACATATTTATGGGGGAAAATGATTCTGATTGGACCACAGAATAAAAATACCATCAGTGGGAAAAAATAAAGTTATAAAAGCAAGGTAGATTATTTTCTCCTGGAAGAGGTGGGTGTTTCAATGTTTGAACACAGCCAGTGACTCACTGAGGTGCCAGAACAGAGATATGGTATATGGCAGTGGTGGACAGTAAGGAAGTAAAGGTAATTCCTTACTGTAGTTAAGTAGCTTTTTTGCTGCACTTTATCTGTTGTTTACTTTACTAGATTTCAAAATCAAATATTTGACTTTTTTCCTGACTACATTTTATGAAATCAGTCGTTGCTTTTTATTTATGAGGATAAAAACGTAACTGGTGAAACACGCAGCGAGTCACCGATCAGGGTCGAGCGCACGCTGTTTTAAACTTGTTTTGATTGGCGCTTGGTGTATCTACTGATCACCATCATACAGTTCAGCATCAGTTCAACAGAACATTTAGAGAGGAATAAATGATGAAAAAACTCCAAACTCGAATTCGCCATGACACACGTGGGATTATTTGCGTGAGTTTTTGAAGTAGTTAAAAAGAAGGTTTTGGGCTCATGATAACGGTAATAGAAATCAATCAGTGTTTGATTCATTAATATCATTCTATTAATAGATCAGTGTGCTGAGAGTCACATTAGAGTCATATAGTAATACCACATACCAGTGGTGGACGTTGCACACAAACTATGTAGTTGAGTTAAAGTAGAGATAAACGACAAAATTAAAGATTAATCTATACCTGGACTATAGGAAATTTGGAGTTTGTGTACGAGTCTAGGTTTTTTGTTGATCATAGTGAGTTTTCACACACACACACACATACACACACACACACACACACACACACACACACACATCAGTGGAAAAACAGTCACAAGGAGCAATAGACCTACTGTAACTGACACTTCAGCTGTGACCCTTCACCTTCTGAGCAAGTGGAGCACAAGGTGCTTGTGTATTTAACTGGATAAGACTTTCTTCTTTCTAACACTACAGCATTCCAGCTTTATTTAACAATTACCAGCTCATCTCGTTTGAAATCTTCAACCTTGCATAAAAACACAAGAAACATGCATTATGTCTATTAAAAACCATTAACGACAAGGTGTTTCCACACTTTTCATAGGCACATGGAATCTGATTGGTCAAAAGGTGTTATTCATTTTATTGTATCAAATATTAACAGCAGCACTGACAGTAGTGTAGCTATTAGGCTAATGAATAAAAGTGTGTCAAATTATCGATATTGTCATATAAGTTTCCTGGAAGGAGAAGTAAAGCTGTAGCTTTAAGTTTTCTGACACGTAGAGTCTGCAGGACTGAGGTTTTTATGCATGCATTGGTTTTTTTGTTTAGTTTTTTTGTTGGTACCTTCAAGGTAAAGAAAAAAGAGAATAAAAAGAGGTTGGTGAACCAAACAACGGCTTATATCTGCTGTAAGTCGTGACTACTTTTTTTTTTATCAAGGTTCCACAAAAAAGACGTATCTATAATCGCATAAAATGTATGACTTTCAGCTGAATGTGTTAGCTGAGGCTGGTGCAGAGAGCACATGCACGTGGAGCTCGTTTCACAGGAAGGAACACGAGAAGACTGTGAAATACTGAGAATTATGAAGGAATGTGAAGGCTTTACACTAAAGTTGTATGAGTGATAATTATACAGTATGTTAGGCCCTTGAGTCGGTGAGCGCTGCAAAAGTGGTTTCCAGGAATGACGCCACTGATCTTAGGTCAAGAAAAGCACAATTCCAGGAACAGCGGGAATACTTTACTTCATGTGTAAACTCGCAGAGCTTTGCTAGTTAACCTGAGTGCAAAGCAGAGACAGAGAGACTGCAAGAATAAAGGTTATTCAGATAATTAATGGTTGGAGTGGTCTGTATTTACATGTACAACAGAGATACACTCCCACTAGAAACAGGAAATGGCTGCTGGAGAAATTATATAGGCAGCTGTGAAGCATATCCTAGACAAACGAGAACCTCACGTTGAAGCGTTTGTGGACTCGTTCGTTGTCATCACACTCCAGCATGCGATTTTGATCTGCGTGCTTTTAGGTAAACAGACGTTGGAGCAGAACGATTCGACACGTTCTACTGATTCTGAGACAAACACAAGACTGTGAGAACAAGGTCCTACCGTAAACAGAGGTGCTTTGTTTGTGTGTGTGTATGTGTGCTTCTGGATAAAGGGTTTCCCAGATGATATCACTTTTTTCCTCATTTCCAAATATGACATTTGTTTTCTATTTTTCGATCTCTTTCATGCAGGTCCCATTAAATGGTAGATTGTGATCATGAGAGTAATACAAGGTCAGCGTCAGAGGTGGAAAGAGGGATAAAATATTCTACTCAAGTAGAAATATACTGTTACTACAATGAAATGTTATGACAAAAAAAAAAAAACTAGGAGATATAAATCTCAAACTAGTTTGGAGTAATTGAATGAACGCCTTAAAGAAAAATAAAAATCTATTGTACGTTATGCACGTTCTAGCAAAAAATATATTATTTCCTGTTATTATGTGATTTATGATAATAAGAGAAATCGCAAAAGCAGATTCAGAATTCAGACTCATTGGTCGATTGCTGGATCCTCATCATTGGTGTCAGTCTTGTCCGTCTCCATCTTTCTTTCTTGTGAGTTTAACTCATTTTTTCTCCCCAATCAATCAATCAATTAATCAATCAATCAACCAATCAATCAATCAATCAATCAATCAGTGTGGTAAATTCCAAGGCAATTTCAAATGTAAAAAATACTTTAAAAAGGTAGAAGAACACAAAAAACTACTAATTTACAGTAACACAAGTAAATGGAATTCGTTACTTTCTATCTGTCAGCGTGATGCATTTGGTCAAATCCAAATTCAGATAAAGATTTTATTTGTCAGCATTCCAATTCATTCCTCTTCTTCTTTCTGCTGTTCCTTTCAGGGGTCTCCACAGCGGATGATCGGTCTCCATACCACTCTGTCCTCTACATCTGCCTCTTTCAAACCAATCACTTGCATGTCTTCCTTCACCACATTCATCAACCTCCTCATTGGCCTTCCTCTTTTCCTCCTGCATGGTGGCTCCATCCTCAGCATTCTTCAATAGATATACCCCATGTCCCTCCTCTGTACATGATCAAACTATCTTAATTGCACCTTTCTCACGTTGTTTCCTTAATGTCCTACCTGTTCCTCTAATAATGTCTCATTTCTAATCCTGTCCATCCTTGTCCACTCCTGATGAAAATCAGATTGGCAACTCTGCAACCTCCAGCTCTGCCTCCTTTCTTTTACTCAATGCCACTGAATATAAACCATACATCACAGGTCTCACCACCATCTTATATACTTTGCATTTCACTCTTGCGGATACCCTTCTATATCAAATCACTCCTGCCACTCTTCTCCACCCACTCCACACTTTTTTCTTTACTTTTCTAAAACACACTCCATTACTTTGCACAGTAGACTCCTGGTATTTAAACTCAAGCATTCCAATTTATACCAAAGATGTCATTTGGGTAGAGGTCAGATCTCTATAGCAAGCTAATCAAGATCTTCCACTCCAACACAAGTAAAGCATATCTTCATGGAGCTGGCTTTGTTCACAGGGGTATTGTCATGCTGGAACAGGTTTGGGTCTCCTAGTTCAAGTGAAGGGAAAGTGCAATGCTTGCACATCCAGAGCTGTCCTATACAATTGTGTGCCTCCAAATTTCTGATCATTTGGGGATATGGCTGGAAAAGTCAGGAGTTCCCTTATGGTTTACTTAGTGTGTGTGTGCAATTAAGCAGTCAGTAGCATTAAGAATCAGGGTAGGAAAAAGTGTGTGTGCTCTGGGAGATGGAGTCCATGGCAGCCATATTTGAAAGCTTGGGTGGTTTCTGGGATCTGACACTAACATTATAAAATGTAGACACATTCAAGAGGAGGTAAAAACGTATGCAAGTTCAAATAAAATAACGTTTGTGGGACGAAGATTTGTTTTATTGCTGTTATGTAAATAGATATCTTTGCAGGACAATTGCACATTACAATTTCTAGTCTATTACATTGCAACAAGGAAGTTCTTTTATTCTCTTTACCTTGTTCAGTGTTTTCCAGAACAAGTACATGGTTGTGTGTCACCACACACCACACATCACTACCACAACGATTTAATAACAGGACTGGAATTGTGTTACACTGTATGTGGATGTATATGGACAAACAGTACCTGTGGGTACTGTGGAGGGCATCTCCAGGAAAAACACACCAAAATAACACAATGCTAAAGGTTATCTGTGGGTCAGAAACATGCACGCAGGTCTTTTCCTCCTTCTGGTTATGTTTTGGGTTGTCCTACATGAAGGTCCGTTTGTTCTAGTGAAAAGATAAAGTGTTAGCATGATTTTGAAAAAATCATTCCGCTAGTGTAGACTAGATGGAAAGGGAAGTAGAAGTGGAGTGTAGCTACTGTGGGCAGGATGATGTTTATTTGCTATTGTAGCCAGGAAGAGGTGGTAGACATATTCATGAAAATGTTGGCCTTCTGATTAGAAGGTTTTGAGTTCAAATCCCAGCACCACCAAGCTGACATTGCTAGGACCCTGAGCATGGCCCTTAACCTCAACTGCTCAGTTATATGAATGAGATGGATACAGGTGTTTGCTAAATGCTGTAAATGTTGTCCACATTAAGCCCCAATGTGTTTTGCATTCTATGTTGCTTTTCTGATCACCACAGATGTAAATGGTTGTTCTTTTTTAAGTCTGGTTCCTCTCAAGGTTTCTTCCTCATACCACATGTTTTTCCTTACCACAGTTGCCCCACCTCATTAGGGACAAACATACTTATAGGCATTAAACTTAACTTTAACTCTAACCTTATAACCTCTTTATCTCTGTAAAGCTGCTTCGGGACAATGTTGATTGTGAAAAGAGATATACAAATAAAACTTTTGATTGAAATTGTAATCAATTGTTTGAAATGTATGCTTGCTTTTTGTAAATTGTGTGTAGACTAGAGATGTGCATCTCGATCCATAGCCAACAATGCGATACATTTAAGATACATATGAAGCAGCTACGGATGTGATATGATACGATTCATACATGGTGCAATGGAAAAATATGATGCTATGCAAATCAATATGGTACAGATAGTTCATAGACAACAAATTAAATAAAATTAACTTAAGTGTCTTCTGACTTCTAAGACATGGTCCTTTCACAAACAGGCCTTTGTAGTGCAAAAAACAAAACAGAAAAACAATTAAATAAAACAATACAATCTTTTCGAATTCTGTCTCGTGGAAGATGCAGCTCTGCCTCTGCCATGTTAATCTGTATTGTACGTGACTCTCAGGACACGCCTCGGTCTCCGTAGTGTTGTCATAAAAAAATTTGTCACAAATTATTGTTTACTTTTTAAATAATAAAAGTATAGCGCACCTTCCAATAATGACATATACATATATATATATTTTTTAATCAATGTAAATATGACCAAAACGATGCATCACGATAGAAATGCAAACTGGAATTCGATGCACAATTCTTTTACTTTTAACGTTAACTTTTATGTCAAATGTAGCCGATTTAAAGATGCTTAATAAAATGACGTTTTATTAGTAGTAGTATAAGTAGTATGGTGTCTGCTTTGTGTCTCTGCCTCATTAGATCGATTAGAACTGATTATTGAGTTCTCTGTAGAATTCATTAATCACAATCTCAGCCATGTGACTCATATTAACTGGAAATGTTGTCAATGTTTAACAGAAGGCTTGGTTTTAGTTGTTAGGTGACACCTTTTTTGTCATTTGGAGTCTTCTCCCACCTCTTTCTGTTTCCTGACTAACGGGAAGCCCAGTCATGGACAGAAACTAGCCGAGAACAGCTGTGCACTTTCTCTTTCCTTCCTTTGCTTTGTTTGTGCTTTCCTCTCACTTGGTCTCTCTGTCCCTCCTCCCGTTCCTTGCCTTTTGTTTGTTCGGTTTCCTTTTCTCTTGGATCCCCCACCCGAACCTAACAACAGCTGCTTGACACTGATTGGTTGGAAGCAGAGAGGCGGGTGGAGCCATGTGAGTTGTTGTGCTATTTTGCCTCTCTGCCTGGAACAGACTGCTCAGATTCAGCAGAGCAAGTAAGACCCACAGTGTGGAGTTATTCAGACATACTGAAAGCACACTCACACTCACTCCAACTCACTGC
>JAAIIK010000066.1:2129959-2144959 GCA_014706435.1 Silurus glanis | reverse complement strand
ATGTGTCAGTCTGTCTGTCTGTCTGTCTGTCTGTATGTCTCTATATAGATCTGTGTTTCTTTCTGACTGTCTTTCTCTCTATCTCTCTCTTTTGCTCCCTCTATCCCTCTCTCTCTCTGTGTTTACACACCCACACAAAACACATGCAGTATTGTCAAAAAGTACACACACACACACACACACACACACACACACACACACACACACACAGACACACTCTCAGGTTTGACTCAGCAACTAAGAGGGCATGAGATTGTCCAATGAAACTGTGACATCACAGCTGGTGACATCATCAGGCCCATCAACTGCCCAGCAGGAAACCTCAGGGTCCTAAAGAGCACAAAGTGCATCATGTACAGATGTAAATGTCTTATATATTTTTTGAGATTGCAATGCAGACATGGTTGAATTTTATAGGGAAAATAAAGTGCTGATTTTAAAACGAGGACCAGTGGTGGAGTTACAGTCACTATGCTGAGGTGAATTCTGTGCTTTAATTCATCTGATACCACAACAATACTCCAACTCGTTATTCAATTATAAATCTGATTAATGATTAATATCATTTGATGAATTATGTAGTTTATCGATGATCTGAACGGCATATAATGTCCCCGGGATGAGCCAGTTCAGGAACTAACAGCTTGACCTCTGACTGTTACAAAGCACATGCACTGGACACTTTTTCCACAAATGTTACTTAGACAAAATAGGCATCTTCTGTAGATCTGCTGTACAGGTTCTCACGAGTACGAGAAACTGTTAGTATAGAAACAATGACAGATTATAA
The DNA here is from genome assembly GCA_014706435.1 of Silurus glanis. Taxonomy (NCBI): domain Eukaryota; kingdom Metazoa; phylum Chordata; class Actinopteri; order Siluriformes; family Siluridae; genus Silurus; species Silurus glanis. Next base: position 2,144,169 of record JAAIIK010000066.1, on the reverse strand, counting down.
TTAGCACATTAATACAAACGTGTGTTTTTAATTCATGAAATTAATTAACTAATTAATCCACACTTGCTAAACAATCAGAATCCAGAATTCTGGTTTGTATTAATGAATTTTATTTTTTATATTATTATAATTATTATTATATTAACATTATTTGCAAAATAAAGGATTTTGATGACAAACGAAAGTGTATTACAATTCAGCACTTAGGAGGCGAGTACCGAAACTGAGATCAGTACTAAAGATTTTTCAAATGTCCTTTCAATTGTTCTTTAAGCTCCATCCTTCCCATGATACCCTTCATTTTAACCCATCTCGAGTTCCCTTTTGAGTCTGGTTCCTTCCTCATGAAGTCTCAGGGAGTTCTTCCTCACCACAGTCACTACTGGCATACAGTTATGAGGAACAAACTTATAGGCAGAAAACGTATACATTCTTTTATACAACTTTATATTCGTTTTATCACTGTAAAGCTGCTTAAAGACACCTAAGATAAGATTAGCATGTGCCTTTTTTGAACGTCCCACTCCCCATTATATAACCTCCGCACTTCCGGGAAGATGTTCCACAAGATTTTGGATTTGGCTTGTGGAGATTTGTGCTCATTCAAGAGGTTATTAAAGTCATGTAGGTGAGGTGAGGAGTCCTGGGGTGCAGTTATCTGTTTAGGGTTGAGGTCAGCGCTCTATAGCAGACCACACAAGCTCTTCCTCTGCAACTCACATAAAGCATATGTATTATTTACAAAAATAGAGAGATTGACTAACCTTTTTGAAGTTCAGGGTAGACTTCATCTATCATCTCCTGCTTTGCTTCTCCATATGCTGAATGTATGCAGTATTTAGGTCGATCTGTCGAGTTCCTGATCATGCGCACGGTTTTAAACAGAAGGCTTTGAAAAGTTTGACCTTCTGAAACTTTCCAGATCACAATTAGTTTGATTGTGGATGATGTTAGAAAATAAGGACATTCCTGTCACTGCAATAATATATTCAAATTATAATAATATATTCGAATTTATTCGAATAATAATCCGAATAACAAATAGGAGGTTGTAACAAACTGCTCTTCTGCCTTTGAAAACAAATTTTACAAGCCAAATGGTTCAGAGACATTGCCATGAACAACAGCTGTGGGACAGATTCTATTTGGAGATGCAGCTATGTTCTTATTCTGTCAATAGTTCTATTAATATGTTCAGTTAAGGAATTTGAGAGTTAAAGGCCGTGCCCAACGCTCAGTTGTGGCGGGATTTGAACTCGTGACCTTCTGATCAGAAGTCCAACATCTTAACCCCGGTTATACCCCTATGATTAATGTAATGACTTCGTAATATGCTTCCTTGATCCAGTGATGCTTTCAACAACACAAGGTCTTCTTATCTTTTCTTAGTGCTGCTCTTAATACCATAATTAACTAGAGGTGTTGGCATTGGAAACGAAACGGGAGACTCGCTGAAGGGGTCTAGATTATCTGGAAATGAGATAAAAAGGATGATAAGTAGCGAAAAGATCTCACTCTCCTTTTTTCCTCTCCTTGTAGGCGTGGTATCGGTGAGCTTTGAGGAAGACGAGGAAGGGAACCTGTGTTTGATTGCGTACCCTTTGCACAGCGATCCGTCTGACCAGGAGAACACCGAACCCCTATCTGACAGAGAACCCAAAACCAAGATGCTGAAGTGGAGCAAAAAGAAGGCGTCGGGCCTGCTGGAGAACGACAGGATGAGGCCGAGCCGCAAAGAAGAGAAGAGCAAAAGGTGAGCTGTAAATACAGACTCTGATAGCATTGATTGTCATAACGATCTAATGAAAACCGTCTCAGACTTTGACACGCAACTCTCGGCTTGTTTTAGCAGTCATCGTGAGGATAAAGCGGAGGTGTTGTACTACAGCCTGGAGAAAGGAAACCTGGCACCGCAGATCAAACACAACCCCTGGAGTCTGCAGTGCCACCAGCAGCATCTGCAGAGGATGAAAGAGAACTCTAAACATCGGAACCAGCACAGTATCCTTCACATGCTTTAATAAATATGTATATTCAAATAGATCGTGTAAAATCTACACACAAACAACCCACAGGAAGGTGTCTGGGATGAACATGCCAGGGATGTAGTTAGCAGCCAAACATAATATAAAAAGGGGGGAAAAAAACACTGAAATTAAATACTTTCCATACTTTTTTTCAGTTTGAAAAATGTTATTTTTTTTCCCTTTTCATCATTTATAGGGTGCCATTACTTTTAAAAAGTTTGTATTTCACTATATAGACAAGAGTATTGGGACACCTCAATTTTCAATGCGGTTCTTCCCCAAACTGTTACCACAAAGTTAGAGGATACTTTGGATACTTTTCCCTTCATTCGAACTAGGAGACCCAAACCTGTTCCAACATCACCATGCTTCTGTGCACAAAGCCAGTTCCATGAAGATCTGAGTTGAAGTGGAAGATCTCCTGTATAGAACTGGGATTTTTTTTTTTCACACTGACTGCACCCCAGGCCTCCTTACCTCAACTACATCAGCACATGACCTCATCAACACCTTTGTAGCTGAAGGAAGTTCTCTCAAGCACACTCTTACATCTAGTGGAACATCTTCCCAGAAGAGTGTAGGTTCTTATAACAGTGAATGGGGACTAAATGTGAATTGGTATGCTCATAAATGAGCACAAACCAATCTTATGCACAGGTGTCCACAAACTTTTGTCCATATATTGTGTCTTGAATCAGCTCCAATGTTTAAAATAGATTTTGGCTTCTATGGTTTCTTCACCTTCGAACTGGAGACGTCCCAAAGAATGTCTGGAATCATTTAAAACTTTTTATCCATTAATGCACTTTCCACATGTAACCAAATGAAGCTGAGCTTTTTTTTTTTTTTTTTTTCGAAATCACTGCTAGCCGATCGTTCTGGATTCGGGTGGGACATATGAACGTTTCGCACGCTTTTAATATCTAATCTAATAATTTAATATCACAGACGTGATCAGATTGAGACAGTGATTAGGAGAAGAAATGCACCGTTATAATAAACCTTTTCAATTTGGGATTGTTATTTTTTTAACCGAAACCCCTTTACCAGAGTTTATCCTACTGGAGAACCTGACATGGCGCTATCGAGTTCCTTGCGTTCTTGATCTGAAAATGGGAACCAGGCAGCACGGTGATGACGCTTCAGAAGAGAAGAAAGCCAACCAAATCCGCAAATGCCAGCAGAGCACATCCTCGTCGATAGGAGTGCGCCTCTGTGGGATGCAGGTAGCTACGGTATATAATAGTAAAGCTCTAATCCAGGGGTCTTTTTTCTGTGAGAGTCACCGATTTTTTTTTTAATGATATTATGACTCCTCATTTCCCTTCTTTTTCTCTGCACGTAGGTGTATCACAGTGTAACAGGGCAGCTGATGTTCATGAACAAGTACCACGGGCGCAAGTTGAGTCTGGCCGGCTTTAAAGAAGCCCTATGGCAGTTCTTCAGCGATGGTCGTGTTCTCCGAAGAGAGCTCCTCTCTCCGGTTCTCCAGCGCCTCAAAGACATGCGTGCCGTCCTCGAGGCCTGTGAGAGCTACCGCTTTTTCTCCTCTTCACTCCTCATCATCTACGACGGAGCACCTGCACCGCCTCCTGTCAGATCTCGAACTTCTCGTGGAGGAGAGGAGGAAGACGAAGAGGAGGAAGATGACGAGGAAGAAGGAGCGTACGGGGAGCGTTCTCAGGTCCGGGATAGTTCCGGGTCGTCCTCGGCGTTGGTGGACGTGAGGATGATCGATTTCGCTCACACGACGTGCCGCGATTACGGCGAGGACGGCGTCGTGCACGAAGGGGGAGACAGCGGATATATCTTCGGCTTGCAGAATCTCATTAGCATTCTGTCGCAGCTCGAGGAGCACAGCAACGATTAAAACAGGTTGAAACGATTGTCTGTGCACCGACCGCTATGCTAGGCTTATAGTGGATACCTGGATAAAGGTAACAGGGCTGAAGGCTACGTTCCAAACCCCTCAGAGCTTTAATCACGCCCCGGATTCCAGGCACCGGAGGGGCAAGGAAAAGGTGGAAGGTCTAATTCTGAAAGACCTTCAGGAGCTGATGGGACTGAACTGCTTACACTTTGGCTTTTCTTTTCATTGTTTGTAATATCTAGTGTGGTCCCTCTCTCCTCTAGCCATGTCTACTTTCTCTGTATGTGATAGCAGGATGGAAACACACCACCATCTGCAAACTGGCTGATGTCTTTCTCAGTTCTTGCTCAGAAATGCAGAAAGAGACATTCTTCATACACTTTCAAATGAGATTTGGATTTGTAGCAAATACGAAAAAAAAAAACGAGTTGTGGATCTTTTGCACAAAATAAATAACATAAGCCATTATGCTACAAACAACTCACAGACATCAAGGTGCTTTATAAATGCCGTAAAGACCAAGAGAGATTTAATACTTAAGGAAGGAAAGGAAAGTGAATACTTAAGGAAAGTGAAGGAAAGAGACTGTTATTTAAAGGAATAAACAGACCGATTTTTATCACAGACACTTTATGACACTTGTTTATCTTCGTACTTCATTCCGTAGTTCACAGGACGCTATAGGAGATGCTATAAACAGAACTTTATTTATTGATGAGTGATAAGTCTATGATGAACGGAAATGGGAAAATTTGACATTCCATCCTACTGTATTGTTGTTATAATGTGATCTTTATAGGAATCAGTCCTGGTTTTCACTGTGCTCTGTCTCTGTTCAACACGACACAAAACAAATAAAATAGCTTGTAGTGAAGAACACTAATTTGTGTAAAACCCTTTGTGTGTATGCGAGTGTGTGTGTGTGTATGTATATGTATACAATATTTAATCGCAATTAATCGCACGATTGTCATGAGTTAACTCGTATTAATTAATCGCTTAAATTTTATCTGTTCTAAATGCACCTTAAATTAATACTTTTCACGTTTTTAATACCCAAATATTGATGCTTTATGTTAATGCATGTTTATTAATAGTGAAACCGAACTCAACATGGAGCATGAAAACAAAATATTCTTGTAAATGTTTTGAAGTAATGACGGTGTTTTAAATGACGTAAATCATCAGGACACCAAACTGAACTTTTGCTATGTTTCCACACGGACGGTTTTAATCGCCGGACGTGTACGTCATGGAGGATTTTGGTGCTGATTTGAGATTTGGCGCGTCAGTAAAACAAATGTTTAGTCATTAAAAATAACTTTTTGGTGCCCTTTATTTATTTTTCAATATCCGAGTAAAGAAAGGATGTCATGAATAAACGTGTGTTACGATGAAGGTTTTAATTTTTATATTCATTTATTTATATTTTTAATATAAATGGTCACAGAAATGCGCGCTACATTAATCACGTGTAAATATACATATACAATATACGTATATGTATATATATATACACATTGTTCAAGTCAAACATGGACTTGAGTTTATTAAATACAATTTCAAGGAGTAGAATCTGCATTCATTTTTTCTTCATCTTCCCCTGCATTCATACACTTATACCAGCGTTTACAAACATCTAGAAATATTCGGCATAAAACGATTTGCCAGTACTGAAGCAGGTTAAGACAACCTGCTTCGCTTCGTAATCAGTGCTCAAGTGCTGACCCCTAAGGATCTCGTAGATTATGCAGGATCATGCCTTTAACACGCTGGATGTCCACCGCATAGGAAAGACTGCTATGGGCTGAGAACCACCACGACCGGGATCCTCACTGACGTATGTACGGCCATCTTTTACACGTTTACGCCAGAGTTGAGCGTCTCATCACCGTACTGTGCTTGTAGTCTCCTGTAGCAGATCTTGACAAGCAACATGTGCACTGCCTATCAGGAATAGGACACACTATCTACCTACTACACTAGCATCCATTTTTAAAGATATTAAATTAAAAGTCCCGGTTTCACTCGAACGCCCCCTCGTATACACGTACTACAACTTTTGCTCTCAAGTAAAAATATTTTTACAAATATGTGTTAGTTACTAAACAGAAGAGAAATCCAATCGAAATCAATATTTCTTCGAATATTTCTTCTAGGTACACGTTGACTATTTTGACGACAGTTTTTGAAGGACCTCAGCAGGTACGTTATTCCACACATCTTGAAGAACTAACCACATATCTTTTGTGGATGTAGGCCACCTCATATCCTCCTCTCTCTTCATATAATCCCAGACAGTCTCATCGACTTTGAGATCAGGACTCTGTGAAGGCCAAAACTATTACATCCAGGGCTCCTTGTTCTTCTCTAAAGTCAAGGTAGTTTTTAATCACATTGGCTGTATGTTTGGAATCATTGTCCTGCTACACAATACATTTGGGGCCATTCAGACGCCTCCCTGACGGTACTGCATGATCTAGTGTCTGTCTGTATTTCTCAGCATTGAGGACACCATTAACTTGCAAGAAACCACCACGGTGGCAACTGTGGCAAGGAAAAACTCCCTTAGATGTTATGAGGAAGAAACCTTGAGAGGAACCAGACTCAAAAGGGGAACCCATCCTCATTTGGGTGACATCAAGAGTTTGATCATAAATCTTTCAACAATATAGAACACTGGAGAGTGAGAACTAACATGAGTACTAGAGTATAAGATTACAAGTGATGTTCTTTCTACAGTCTTATACAGTCTTTATGGTTATAAAACTAGGAGGAACCAGGAAAGTAAGTGTGATGTGTCTTTCATCTGCTGCATTGAGTTTCCTTGGTCGACCACTTAACCTATGGTCCTCAACATCACCTGTTTCTTTGTGCTTCTGCAATATAGCTTGAAGAGCACATCTTGAAATCCCAGTGTGCTTTGAAATCTTTGCCTGCGAGAGCCCCTTGCTGATGCAACACCTTGTGTCTTGTTGCTGTGCTCAGTCTTGCCATGATGTTAACCTGAAAATGTCTTCCATAATCTCACCTTAGCAGCAGAGCTTGGTTTTCCACACCCAGTTTTTTTAGCCTTATGTGGTTCTTCTTCATACTGTTACCACAAACTCGGAGGCACACAGTTGTTTAGGCCGTCTTTGGATGTGGTGGCGTTACAATTTTGAACTTGAAGACCAAAAACTGAAATGTGTACAGATGTGTGTGCGTGTGTGTGTGTGTGTGTTTGTGTGTGTAAGTATGTTTTCCGAGGAGTGTGTTTACCGCCGTACAGCCTCAGTTGTGCAGCCTGTTGCTGCTCTCAACAAACCTCTTGAGGATTAAACTCTTAAGTCCCATATCGGAAAGAACACACACAGCACAACCAGGTCATGACCAGGGCTTATGATTCACTGTTATGATCAGCTCCATAATTATTGGCACCCTTTCTGAATATTAAGAGATACGTGTGGATTTTCAGGCATTAATAATTATATTTTTTTTTTACATGATTTTTATAAAGCAAAAAAACAGCAATATCATACTGTAGAACACACTGCATGCTGGGAGTGCTACTCTCAAGTTCTAGATGATTCTAGGTCCTGGATAATACATACTTCTCTATAAAGATTGGAAAAGAGTTTTTTGCTTGTACTTCGGCCAAACCTGATTTGTCCACTGAGACTTTAATGAATAAAAAGAACAGAAATAATTATACTGTTTGCCCCAAAAGTATTGGGACACCTAACTTTTCCAGCCATATGTACTTTTTCCTTATACTTTAGCCACACAATTGTATAGGAGGTCTTTGGATGCAGTAGCATTACATTTTTCAAATGGAGAACCAAACCCTGTTCCAGCAAGACAATGCACAAAGCGAGCTCTATGAAGATGAAGTGGAAGGAGTGGAAGATTTCTGCAACATCTTTGGAATGGACGTGAGTTCTGACTGCACCCCTGGCTTCCTCACATCACCTACTTCAGTACCCGAATTCACTAATACCATTGAGGCTGAATAAACAAAATTCTTTAAAATCACATCGTCCCAGAAAAGTGGAGGTTAAATGAGAAATGGGATGTTTAAAAAAGTAGACACGACGTTTATAGTCAGGTGTCCACAAACTGTTGTTTATATAGCATATTTTTATATTGTTCATGTGGATCGTATTCAGTAGCAGCAACTGGTTTCCAAATGATAAGAACTTCATCCAGACAGGGCATCAGGATGGATTAAGAAGGTCTGGAGAGCAGAAGGGTGACAAGATCACTGGTTTGAATATTTCAATCATTTTGCCCCAAAAAAAGGTTTTTATGAAGAGATTTATGAATTTGAGAAGATATCTATGAATTTGAGAAAATTTCAATTTCAATTTCAAATCAGATTTTAATTGAATTTGAATTTGATTTGAATTTAATTTAAATTTGAATTTGAGATTTTAATATGCTCTTCAAGGACGCCAATAACAGAATATATCACCTCTGAAAAAGAAAAGTTATATGAAAATGAGTAGGTTCTTAAGGTAATGATCAGTCATTAGATGTCTTTCTTATGATGTTCTGAAGATAACTGCACACTGCCAAGTGTTAATCACAGTGAAAGCACAGTTCATTGAGGATCTAACCTGGTCTTAACCTGTCCTGATAAACACATAGCAACTGGTGCAGGAACCAAAACATTCACAGATCCTCCTGAGATCTTAACTTATGCTCCAACAGTGTGACGAGTAGAGGTGATATTAACGTTATATGTGCATATATTCATGCAATGAAAATGAACCTGAAATCATCTTAAAAATCATGAGGACCTATGGGAATACATGAACATGCACATGGAAATGTCCTACATTATTCACCACATGATTTTCATCATCATTGAGTTTTAATTAACAGCAGCCAAACATGTCCATATGACAACCACAATCAAGTCAAGTCAAGTCAAGTCAAGTTTATTTCTATAGCGCTTTTCACAACAGACATTGTCTCAAAGCAGCTTTACAGAAATCAACAGTCAAGGTGAATGGTGTGTGTTTATCCCTGATGAGCAGCCGTGGCGACTGTGGCAAGGAAAAACTCCCTTAGATGTTATGAGGAAGAAACCTTGAGAGGAACCAGACTCAAAAGGGGAACCCATCCTCATTTGGGTGACATCAAGAGTTTGATCATAAATCTTTTAACAATACAAAACACTGGAGAGTGAGAACTAACATGAGCACTGGAGTGTAAGATTATAAGTAATGTTCTTTCTACAGTCTTCTACAGTCTTTATGGTTATAAAACTAGGAGCTACTGAGCAACTCATAAAATAGCTCAACATTTGTGATCATCACAGATCCAACACCAGCTTCTCCATGCCAGAGCCTTTAAACACTCCAGGAGGTCCAATGTCAAAACTCCACACATGTAGTGGGATCCAATTGTCACAACTTGAGAAGAACCAGACTCATCTGGGTAGCACCGAGTGTCCATTCATTACAGTTCCATCCTAGTTCAGGTGTACTGTTCAGTGATGGATGTTTAAATGAGGAACTGTTTATCCAAATTGCTGTCCTGAGCCATTGTAGTAGACTATGTATATTAATTTCAGTCCAAATCCATCCTCAAAGATTATATGGATCTAGGGTTATGGATCCTCATGGATCTTCAGGCTGGTTATGTGGAACCATCTTCAGCTGCACAGAGTGTCTCCACTTGTAAAAGAGAACTCCATCCAGAGAGAGAAGGAGTGTAGAGTGGTGACAAAGAGAGAGAAATAAGGATTAATAAGCCTGGAACTAATGACGTGATCTTTGTCGGCCCAAATCTCCAACACATGATGCATTTCTGGACCAGTAAAGCTCTCCGCAGCTGACACACCCAGAAATACACTTGTATATTTGATTCACTTCCTGCTGGTAAGTCAACTCAAAACTCTTTGTCCACTAGGGTCCACTCTAAATTGGTCTGAGGTCCACCTCGAAAAGATGCTATAGTGTGATTGCAATGTTCTCAACTGCAAAAAGAATAGTACAGAGAGAAGAACCCAGCAAGAACCCACACTGAACACAGTGTATGTGAAAGCACTTAAGATTGCAAGTTTCTGCAAGGCATTCTGTACCACAGGGCAAAATTAGTGAGAGTCAGGATGCACGTGCACGCTAGTTTGTGTGTGTGTGTGTGTGTGTGTGTGTGTGTGTGTGTGTGTGTGAGTTAATCAGCACTTTTCCAGCTGCTCTACAATCCCATTTTCTGCCTTCTTGTTGCCATGGGAATAAGACCTACAATAGAGATGGATTGCTATGGCAACAGTTTCAGTATTTTCGAGGTGAATACAGGACAGAATGCAGAGGAATCTGTAAAGCTCCAAAAACACTGAGATGTTCCTGATTCTTTCAATCTGCATTGCTCTTTCTCTTTCTCTCTTGCACAATCTCTCACCCTTTATTTCTCTCTCTTTCTTTCTCTCTTTCCATCTGCATTTCTCTCTTGCTTTCTCTCCCTCTCTCTCACTCTCTTTCTTTCTCTCTATTCCTTTCTTACTCTCCGTCTCCATGTGTTTTTCTGTACCTCTAACTTAGTATCTCTCTCTCTCTCTCTCTCTCTCTCTCTCACTAATTATCTCACAATTTCTTTCCCTCTCTCTGCATAGCTCTCCTGTGCTTTCTCTCTGTCTCTCTTGCTTTCTCTCTCTGCAAGCTTTCTCTCTCTCTTTTTCTCTCTCACTCCCTCTCCTATTCTTTCTCTGTATTTGTCTCTGTTTTTTTATACCTCTCCTCAGTCTCTCTCTCTCTCTCTCTCTCTCTCTCTCTCTCTCTCTCTCTCTCTCTTTCTCTCTGCATTGCTTTCTCTCTTTATCTCTGTCTCTGTGTGTATTTCTTTATACCTCTCACTCAGTCACTCAGTCACTCTCTCTCTTTCTCTCTCTCTTTTACAATTTAAAAATTTAATTTCTCTCCTTCTCCCTTTCTCTTTGTCTCTGTCCCTGTGTGTGTATCTCTACATCTAACTCAGTTTGTCTCTATCTCTTTCTACTTTAACACCCCCCCCACACACACACACACACACACACCCCTTTCAGCTGTTTCTCTTTGTTTGGTGTATTCCTCTTCATCAATAAAACATCTTTTTTAGAAAGCTTTTCGTGAATTTTTCAGTCATACGTCGACCAAATGCATGTCCATGTGAATCCACAGATACTGTCTGAGTACAATTAAGAATAATTGGGATACTCATTAAAATATAGCTTTTTTTTACTAGCATGTCACATCTGACTAATAAGGAAGGTCACATAAAGATGCTTATAGACAATCAATCGATCAGTCAATCAGCCATAATATCCTCTTATTCTGCCTTGGAAAGGGATTGTCAAGAATTGTAATACAAGTAAGTAATCTGTCATTCTTCTTCTTCTATCTGCTGCTCCCCACAGTGAACCTCTTTCTAACCCACTACCTGCATGTTTTCACTAACCACATTCATAAACCTCCTCCTTGACCTTCCTCTTTTCCTCAGCATTCTTCTACCGATATACCCCATGTCTTTCCACTGCACATGATGAAACCATCTCAATCTCGCCTCTCACCTCATCTCCAAAACTTCCTACCAGCCCTGTTCCTCTAATAAACTCATTTCTAAACCTGTCCATCCTCATCACTTCTAATGAACATCTCAACATCTTCAGCTCTGCTACCTCCATCTCCACCTCCTGTCTTTTACTGAATACATACAACATCTCAGGTCTCACCACAGTCCTATAAACTTTCCCCTTCACTCTCACAGATACTCTTCTATCACAAATCACTCCTGCTATCACTCTTCTCCACCCACTCCACCCTGCCTGCACTCTTTTCTTCACTTCTCTAACACACTCTCCATTACTTCACACTTAAATTTAAGCAGTTCTGCTTGAATGCAGAACCGTTCAACCTGTGGTCCTAAACAATTGTAGCAACCTTTTGATATGAATTACAATCCAAATCCATTAATCTAAGTATTATTCCTCTTATACCAAAAACAATTTTTTATTATAGTATGATTTTTTTTTTGTCCATTTTCATTGACACGGGTTGTGAAGCACTTTTCTTTTTTTTTTTTTTGCTACTTTTCACTGTTATCAGTTATATTATAGCAGATATATACGGACACAGACTCTGAATTGTCCACTGTTACATTTACCTTCTATGAGAGACCGAAAAAAAATTAAACACACCAACTAAGACTTTGATCTTGGCTAAGACCGTGAACGTGCCGTCCTCCTCCTTCTCCTCCCCGTATAGAGCAAAGTTCACTAAAATGCTGACAGCTCTAAAATACTGTATACACGAAGGTCATTTTTAAAAAGACCAGATATCTAAAGATATATAAACTTATAAACATACAATGATTATAACACACTTAGCAAGTTTTGTTTAAAGAATGTTAATAATAATGATCTAGTCAGCTCAGTTAATAAAGCGTCTATTCATCGGATCGGATCAATAATTGATTTGGTAGCCGGCTGCTCTCACTCAAAGGCCAGCCGTGTTATATAACGCTGATAAACATCACCGATTATGGCTGCTGCGAACATGCTGAGGGCTGCGCAGAGCAATATCAGCATGCATGGATGGTAGAAATGAAAAAGATTGAAGTGCATGTGTTGGAATTTGTTGGGCACGATGTAGTGAATGTAGTAAATTCAGCATGAAGAGATTCCAGGAGGCTTCCACGTGTGAGAGAAGTTCAATTCTTCGAGCAAATTGTGAGCAAAGGAAAAACAGTTAGCTCAGTTATGCTTAAGTGAGGCTACAAGCAAACTAGAGCAATGTTACAGTTTTTCTCAGTTGCTTTGGAGAATTTCTTTGAATCATCCTTAATATTTGCAAAGCAGTAAAGTGCATTTCTCAAAACTATTTTTACAAACAGCACAACACATTGGATTTCTTGCAAAAGCCTGAACTTTTCTCAAAATCCTCAGTTCATCTCTCAAAATTAAGTATTTGTGTCAATGAACATCTCATTCCCATCAGAATGAAAAGTCCCTTCTTCATTGTTCACAAACAAAATCTTCACAATATTTAGTCGTGTTTTCAGTACGATGCTGCACAGTTTCAGTATTTCCTAATATAAACGATGGTTTGGATCACAGTGACTGAAAATGCACATAATTTGACGTCCTTCTGTTTGGTATCAATGAATCTCAGCAGCAGAAATTCATTTATTTGTTGTATATGTAATTTATGTTGATTGTAAGAAACCAGACAGGATTCACACTTTTACTGTACTGTATTAGTGTTCGTTCATTTCCTGGTTGTTCATCCATTTTCAGAATTTATAATTCTGTGTTTTGCTCTGTTGCCAATTGAAGGTTCACGAGATTCACCTTTGACACTGTTTTAGAGAACTGGTTGATTATTGGTTGATCTGATGCCGTTCACATTTACAAAAAAAAAAAGTTTCATAGAAATGTTAGATGACGGATTCTGACAACTGGTTTAACCATTTTGGATTGAATGACGTATAGAATGAACTGAAGCTGAGATGTTTTTGGGGTTAAAACTATTCAGGTGAAACCAGTATAATATATTTTGATCAACACTACATAAAGCACAAGTGACTAAATGATGTGGAGGTTGAACAAGTAGTTTTGAGAATTTAATATCTGATCTGAGAAATGCTCCAAAGCCACTGAGAAAAACTGTAAGAGTTCTGAGAATTAAGAATTGTGCAGTTACATTGTGTTAAACAGAGACTGTATTACAGTTTGTTGATTATTCTGATAAATAAAGAAGACCAGAGTGCCATAGAAGCATCGGGGATAAATATGTGATAAATGGGCACCAGCATGACATCACTCCTGACCCTTGGTGTCGTTACTCTGACCCTTGGTCTCATCTGCTGCTACTTGTGCCCTGAGTTTGTGATTACTACTTTTCTTAGATAGCCACAAGTCATTGTCCTGAAGATGCCTACCAAGGTTTGTGGAATGATGCATAACAGATCCATAAAGTTGCTTTTGAAATAAGATCAAATTTGACCTTAATCTTCATCTACTCAATGTATAAATGAGATAAAAGCTCTGGATAAGAACATCTGATCTGACAAATACTGTAAATGTAAATATACTGTACAAAGTGTAGAAGTAAACATTATAAGTTAGCAAAGAAAAAAGAAAGACAGACAGACAGACAGACAGACAGACAGATGATAGATAGATAGATAGATAGATAGATAGATAGATAGATAGATAGATAGATAGATAGATAGATAGATAGATAGATATGTAGGTTTCAGGTAGATTGATTGGTAGACAGACAGACAGACAGACAGACAGACATAGATAGATAGATAGATAGATAGATAGATAGATAGATAGATAGATA
>JAAIIK010000066.1:2107389-2120428 GCA_014706435.1 Silurus glanis | reverse complement strand
AGCAGTGGTAGAGGATAGAGGGATCAGTGGAGCGGTGGTAGAGGATAGAGGGATCAGTGGAGCAGTGGTAGAGGATGGAGGGATCAGTGATGCAATGGTAGAGGATGGAGGGATCAGTGGTGCAGTGGTAGAGGATGAAGGGATAAGTGGTTGAGTGGTAGAGGATGGAGGGATCAGTGGTCGAGGATGGAGGGATACGTTGTTGAGTGGTAGAGGATGAAGGGATCAGTGGTTTAGGATGGAGGGCAAAGTGGTTTATGATGGAGTTTGAGTGGTAGAGGATGGTGGGATCAGTGGTCGAGGATGGAGGGATACGTGATTGAGTGGTACAGGATGGAGGGATCAGTGGTCGAGGATGGAGGGATCAGTGGTTTAGGATGGAGGGATCAGTGCTTGAGGATGGAGGGATCAGTGGTCGAGGATGGAGGGATCAGTGCTTGAGGATGGAATGATCCGTGGTTTAGGACGGAGGCATCAGTGGTCGAGGATGGAGGGATCAGTGGAGCAGTTGAAGAGGATGGAGGGATCAGTGGTTGAGTGGTAGAGGATGGAGGGATCAGTGGTTTAGGATGGAGGAATAAGTGGTTGAGTGGTAGAGTAGAGAGCAGTGGTTCTCAAACTTTTTTCTGCCATTCCCCACTTTACTTTAAAACTGTCTAATTTACTGAAATATGAAGTTCTAAATCAATAACATCAAATATCATCAAAATTAGAGAAAATGAAAGTGTAGTTGGTGTAGTATTAGAGAAGTGAATTGTATGATGTGCTTGTGGCTTTTTCTTATTCTGAAGTGTGTGTGGTCATTTATCAGGTTCTTCTCTCTGATACTCACCATGCTGGGTCACGGCCGGATCGCTCACGTGCTGCTGCTCCTCTGTGCTTTTACTTTGTGGACTGAAACTGTGATGTGTGGCTCCAGCTTCCTCAGTCCAAGTCAAAGACCACAGGTAAGTGTGTAAATGTGTGTGTGTGTGTGTGTGTGTGTGTGTGTGTGTGTGTGTTTATAAATCTAGTAGGGACCAAATGTCCCCAAAATAGAAACAGATATCAAATTTTTTCAACTTGTGGATTTGGGTGATTGAATGCAAGTGTCTGTGTGTGTGAAAGCACATGAAGACTCATTGCCCAGTTTATATCAGCAGATATATTTATAGATGTGTGTGTGTTGTGTGTGTTTCAGAATCGTGGAGACCGAAAGCCGCCTCGAGTGGGACGGAGGACTGCAGTTGAACTAGAGCCTCCTCTTCCCTCTGAAGAAAAGATCATGGTAAGGAAATGTTCAGGCAAGAAATGAGAGGCAAAGAACTAAATAAATTCAATGTTTGGGAATGTGTTGAGTTAGGGACCGTCTTCAAAGTGACACATTTGAATAAGATGAAGAAATCAGTGCCATATGGAAGTGATGATGATGATGATAACAGTGATGATGATGATAAACCACCTTGAGATGGTGAAACTAAGTGGGAATAATGATTCTCAAACGTTTGCATCCCCCATGTTTTGTTAATGAATAAAGGATTAATCATTTCGTTTAATAGTAAACATGTACATGTGATTATAGATGCAAATTCGAGGCGAATATTTATATTTCTAAAGTTCACAGGGCAGATGGGTGATGCTAGGTCAGACATGAAGAAAAATGTGTGAATTTCTACAGCATTTATTCGTTCATCCTTAGTAACTACCTGATCAGGATCATGTTAGATGTGTTAAAGCTGCTGTTCATATTTTAGGGGAGAAAAATAACTTGGTTTGGAAAATCACACGTACAATTAGATACAATCATCATCACGTCCCACACGTCTCGATCTGAGAGCAGAATTCTCAGGCAGTGATGTGTGAGCTGATCGTTTCTCTCTTTGCTCTTCGTCTCGTCACACTTCTCGAGAATCGCTCTGCCGTCTCTGCAGGCCAGCGCACCGTTCCAGCTGGCCGTGTCTCTCAGTGAGACCGAGTACGAGGAGTACGGTCCTGTGCTGCACAAGATGTTATTGGATGTCCTGGGTGATCCACCAGCTTGGGGTGAGTTCTGATGGCTCACACGCTCTTCAGAAGTGATTCTGACACCCTGAACTTGTGTTTTCTGTTTGTTTTAGACGGAGCGAACTAACAGCAACTGAAAGGATCCTGATTCTTAACATTCGTGTTCAGAATGATTGTGAATAAAACGAAAAATAAAATGACAAGATGACAATCTTGAGAGTGTTCAGCGTTTCTTTGTGTTTGTGTATCTTGTTGAAGATGTTAAGTAGCTGGGGTCAGTAATGATACAGCCTCCCTAGAGCACACAAACTTACACATCGTTTGGCGATACAGGGGCTTCAACCCCTGTCCTTCTGAGGAGTAACCCACAGACAAAGGTGTAGTACACGTGGAGGCTTAGTAGTTAAGATGTTAAACTTCTGATCAGTAGGTCATGAGTTCATATCCCAGCATTAACAGAGTACAAACCAAGCCATGAAGTACAAGGAACTGTCTATAGTCCTCCGAGACAGGATTATATCGAGGCACAGATCTGGGAAGAGAAACATTTCTGCAGCATTGAAGGTCCCAATGAGCACAGTGTCCACTATCATCTGTAGAGATGTCTGAAGTTATGAACCATCGGGACTCTTTCTAGAGCGGAGCCACCCAGCCAAACTGAGCGACCAGGGGAGAAGAGCTTTCGTCAGGAAAGGCCAAGAACCCGATGGTCACACTGAAAGAGCTCCAATGTTTCTCCTACAACACTCCACTAATCAGGCCTACATGGTAGAGTGGCCAGACGGAAGCCACTCCTCAGTAACAGGCACATGACAGCCCAGCTGGAGTTTACCAAAAAGCACCTGACGGACTCTTAGACCATGAGAAACACAATTTTTGAACTCTTTGGCCTGAATGCAAAGCGTCATGTTTGAGAAAACCAGGCACTGATCTTTACCTGGCCAATACCATCCCTACAGTGAAGAATGAAAATGAAGCCGACGCTCCCCATCCAACCTGATGGAGCTTAAATAATCCTGCAAAGAAGAATGGGAGAAACTGTGCAGAAATAAGTGCCAAGCTTGTAGCATCAAACTCACAAAGACTTGAGGCTGTAATTGGTGCCAAAGGAGCTTTACCAAAGTATTGAGCAAAAGCTGTGAAAACTACAAACTTCTTTCACTCGGTCATTATGGGGTTTTGTTTGTAGAATTTTGAGGAAAATAGTGAATTTAATCCATTTTGGAACAAGGCGGTAACAAAATGTGGAAAAAGTGAAGCGCTGTAGAATCAAAAAGTTTCGAGACTCGTTCTGTTTAAAGGAAAGTTCTTTATTTGTCTACATTTCCATACCATCATCTTCAAAACAGTCCCCTTGCACAGCAATACAGTGCTCCCGGCGTTCCTGCCACGTCGGCAACGTGTAGTGAAAGTCTGGTTTCCGAAGCCCCTCAAGCGCCTCTTGCGATTCGCGCCGGATCTCCGCAATGGTGTCAAAACGTCGACCTCTGAGCCGGACCTTCATCTTCATGAAGTCCACAGGAGCCAAATCTGGCGAGTAGGGTGGGTGTGGAAGTGAGATTTTTTTTCCGGTGAGAAACTCACGTGCGAGAAGGGTACGCACGTGGTCAGATTAGCACCTGGATGTACACGATGCCTTTTGGCACACAGACTTATGAAGGTCGGTGCTCCCTGTGACTGTGCGTGCAGCCTTTTGCTGCCACCTGTTGGCGTGTCACAAAACTAATCTCTGATCTTTTTTTTATAGCACTTCATATAAATATATATATAAAATCTTTTTTTTTGTTACATTTCTTTCTTTGTACAAGTTGGGGGACAAAATCGCATGTCGCACCTTTGAATTTTAAACTGTATTTTCGCTGTTGCCTGCACTCTGTCTCACAACTTCTACGTCTCTTTTACCTCCTCCACTTTCCAGCTAAAAAAGAAATACTCCCTGAAAAAGATTCCTGCAGTTAAAGAGGTGTAAATCCACCCTGTTATAAAATCAACATCAGCGCAGCATAAACGGTTTCCCGGTTTTGTGTTACTACAATCAGCCGGGCCGAACGTTTGTGAGGGTGTAGCGATTATAATAATAATAATATAAGTGAATATCCGTAATAATAAAGCTGGTGGAGATGTTCAAGTGTTTTGTGCCTCGCTGTTCTGCAGAAGCCTCTGCTCCACTCTCTGGCTGATTCTCCGCAGATCGGATCCGATGCTCGGCTTCTGGGCGAGATCTTCCTGAAGACTGCGAGCGATTTCTAACCGGGGGAAATCTTCACTACGGACGAGCTTCCGTACCACCTGCAGACAGCGTTCCCTCAGGGAAAATACTAACACACACACACACACACACACACACACACACACACACACACACACAGCCAGAGGTGGACAACAAGCAAGGAAATGTGATTACTATACTTAAGTAGTTTTTTCTTTAATGAAGAATTTTTATTTGAGTAGACTTTTAACTTCACTACATTTCAAAGTCAAATATTTGACTTTTTACTCGACTACAATTTGTGAAATCAGTCGTTCCTTTTTATTTATGAGGAAAAAAACGTAACTGATGAAACACGCAGCGAGTCACCAATCAGGGTCGAGCGCTCGCTCTGTTTTAAACTCGTTCTGATCGGCGCTCGGTGTATCTACTGATCACCAACATACAGTTCAGCATCAGTTCAACAGAACATTTAGAGAGGAATAAATGATGAAGAAACTCCAGACACTTCGTTTCTTTCTTCCTTTCCTTCTAATCTTCTTTCCTTTCATCCTTTTTTTCATTCTTTCCAAGAAACAAGGATGGAAGTGAGGAATAAAAGAGGAAATTCCTTCAACCTTTTTTTTTCTTTCCTTCTTCACGGTCATCCTTGTTTCTTTTCCTCCTTCCTTCCTTCCTTCTTTCTATCTTTCCTATCTTTTCAACATCAAGCAGAACATTTAGAGAGGAATCAATGATGAAGAAACTCCGGACTCGAACTCGCCACAATGATTTTTAAACGCACGACGATGCCAAAAGATAAATAGTTGTGAAAGGAAGGAGGAAGACAGTGAACAATGACTTTCTTGGTAGGCTACTGTTTAGATACAAGCCGTGTAACAGACACTGTCTTTCGTTAAAGCCTGTGTAAAGTTCATTAGTTTCAATATAGGAACCTGCAGCTTACAGACAGGTGCGGCGTATTTATGTTTAAAATTAAAATCTTTGTAAAATTCAGTGGGTGCGGCTTATATTTGGGTGCGCTTAATAGTCCGGAAATTACGGTAAGTAAAGAATCTTGTGATTAAAAATGATAATAGGAACATTATAGTTATAATAAATCATAGTGCTTTGGATACTTAAGTACAAGGCGAAAACGTTCTTTCACACAAGTAAACGTTTAAAAAAGCAGCACTTCTACTTGAGTCGTATTTTAACGAGCGAATCTCTACCTTTACTCATCTACATGGTTTTTGAACATCAGTTTACAGGCTGCTTCAAATCAAACAGGACTCTGAGCCCCGTCACTCAGAACTAGTTACCTGGTAGCGTGATGTTGACTACGGATACTTGACCGTTTTCCAGCGCTGTAGGCAAATACATCTCCCTATTATTCACCAACATCTGGTCGTCTGTCTCGGCATCACGAAACATCCAGGGGTGTCCTTTTAGAAATAATCAGACCGTAAACGTGGCACATTTCTATACCTTTCTTTCATCACAAACATCTCCTTTAATATACAATAGATGTACAAAGGTTTGTGGACACCTGACCATATCCTTTCTGAACATTCTCTGTGCACAGTCATCATGTTCCATTCTAATCCATGTAAAGCAGATCTTCATGGAGCTGCTTTGTGCACAGGAGCATTGTCGTGCTGGAACAGGTTTGGATCTCCTACTTCAAGCGAAGAGTAGAAACGTCCTGTACATACATCTTTTGTCCATATAACGTAGTCTTCTCGTAAAAAAATAAAAATAAAAAAAAAAGTATTCCGACACTCAACTGCCGAGACGTTTTGTAGTCACGTGAGGCTCTTGTCGTGACGAATAATCAATATAAACAGTACGGCCAATTCACGTGTATGGTGCATTATTAAAAAGAAGGAATGTACCAGCAAGCTGAGAAACACCACGACCAATAAAAATAAAGAGTATTCTTTTCTTTCTTTCTTTCCTTCCTTCCTTTCTTTTCAGCAGCAATCAGAACATTTAGAGAGAATAAATGATGAAGAAACTCCAGACTCGAACTCGCCACAACACACGTGACCTAACAGATGATAAGGAGAAGAAGCTGAACAATAAGAGGATTAAGATGAAGAGGAGAAAAAAGACAAAGGAAAATGGGAGGAAGAATATGAGGATCAAGAAGAAGATTAATTAGAACCAGAAAAATGGGAGAAAAGAAAGAGAAAAAGTAGGGGAGAAAAGAAAGAGAAAAAGTAGAGGGGAAAAGAACAGGAGGAAGGAGTTGATTAAGGAGAACGAAAGAGAAAAAAGAGAAGGAGAAATAGAAGCATGATGAGAAGGAGAAGAACAAGACAATGAGGGGGATGAAGAAGGACGAAAAGAAGAAGAAAAAAAGAATGAGAAGGGAAGAAGACAGAAGAAGCAGAAGAATGAGGAGAAGAAAAAGGAAAAGAGGATTGATTATGAATAAGGAAAAGGAGGAAAAGAAGAAGTTGGAGAGAATAAATAGAAAAAGGAGAAGAAAAAGAATGGGAGGAAGAAGAGGATTAAAGAGAACAGGGAGATGGAGAAGAAGGAGGATGCGGAGAAGAAGAAGGAGAAGAAGAGGATTAAGGTGAAGAAGAAGAAGGAGGAGAAGAAAAAGAAGAAGGACTGACCGACAAAGGTGTTCATCCTCCTGCCCGTTCTCGGGTGCAGCACTCCGTAAGACTCCGGTTGTCCCCGGAAATTAATCCACAGCAGCTGCACGGTTCGGGTGCTGCGGTTACAGAACAGCACATGAGCCGGGAGATGACTGACCAGAGAGCGGACCAGAGGGAGCTGCTGCTGTCCCTCTCCGGCCTCCGGCGGCTGAGGCATGGCCGATCACCTTCCTGCTCCCCGGTGCGGTTCAAAAAGCTGCTGACGGAACAAACCTAGTTGATAAACAGCACAGGGGAAATTGTTTACACTACGCCCAGTGCTTATCTGTCGCCTTTTGATTGCGTCATCAACCGCAGTCGAAGTAGAAAACCCACAGCGCATGTTCACCATCTCCCCCTAGTGGCGATCTGAGATATGAAGAAGTCAAAGAGAGTAATGTCCACTCTTCTGGGAAGGCTTTTCCACAATATTTTTTTATTTTTTATTTTTATGGATTTGTGTTCATTTGATCATTCAATCTGAGGGTTCCCAGTTCTTCACCCTTTTTGCGAAGAAAATGTACATACTTTTGCTTCTGTAGCAAATGTATACAAGCACCGAGACGTACCATTGTTTTAACCAAGTAACACTAAAACAGAACGATAAAAACGTCTTCTCTTCATCCGTTATTCCTTATAGAAATGAAACGACTCACCATTCTCTTTGCACCAATTTCTGAAAAAGTCAGAGTATCTGAGTGAATTTTTGTTCCATTACGATCCACCACACTACTACTTCAATCAAAAGGTACAGGCTATTTGTTGGTACCTCAAATAATGAAGACTACAGCAGGGGGCAGAGCTTGACCCTACAAAAACCCCACAGTTATGGAACCGCCTCTAATTAGGGTTTCGGACTCAGACACAGTCTCATTGTTTAAGTCTAGGGTTAAAATATATTTATTTACTTACTAAGCCTTTTAGTCGGTTGGTTTTTATGAGGTAAAGGATCAGATCTGGAGGGATCACTGTTGAGTGTTTTGGTGAACTGGGATATCTGGATGCTGTTGTCCCCTCACTCTCACACATTTACTCAGGTTTGTTGATGGAGGTGTGGGTGGTTTGTCTCTTATCCCAGAAATCTTTCATGTATTTGTTACCTTCTGGCTCTCTCTGTTAGTTCTGCTGCAATAGCAAGTCTTGCTAGAGTCCCTTCTTACACTGTGATCACACTGTACAGTGTCTTTAAACATTTATGAAACAATAATACTTAATAATCCTTATTTTTCTCTCTGTCGAGTTAAACATGCTCCTGAGGTACCACTGACCAGTGTTCCTGTCCCTTCCTTCTTTTCGGATCTGCCCTATTCATCACAACATCCTACCTCTGGATGGAGTTCTTTTCAAATTAGAGACAGCTGGGGATGGATCCACGTGTACAGCCTAAAGATCCATGAAATTACTGAGCAACTCAAGAACTATGAGGATAAATTTGGACTGAAATTAATATCAACAGTCTGCTACAATGGCTCAGGACCACAGGTAGCATGAACGCTGAACAGTACTCCTCAACAATGATGGAACTGCAATAAATTGACATCCGGTGCCACCCAGATGAGGAATGGGGTTCCCTTTTGAGTCTGGTTCCTCTCGATGTTCCTTTCTCATGCCATCTCAGGGAGCTTTTCCTTGCCACAGTCGCAACTGGATCACTTGTAAACTTATAAGGTTTAAAGTCGTAGGCTGAATAAAAGCAGAATAAGGATCAGCAACAGGTCCGACTACAACCCAAGGACTTTTGGTTCTGGAGCACTCAGGAAATCGGGATCTCTAGAACACAGGCCATTACCTAGGAATACACCTTGTTTGGGATGTTTTACACACATTCACACAGTTTGACAAATTGTGACGTCTAGTCGACTGGGTCTCCAAAACTGCAGCTCTTGTGGGATGTTCCTGGTCTGCAGTGGTCAGTATCTATCAAAAGTGCTCCAAGGAGGGAACAGTGGTGAACCGGCAACATGTTCACGTGTGGACGAGGCTCATTGATGCACGTGGGGAGCGAAGGCTGGTCCGTGTGGTCCGATCCAACAGACAAGCTCCTGTAGCTCAAACTGCTGAAGAAGTTCATACTGTTGATGCTCGACCGGTCAGAACTGGTTTAGCAGTAAAAGGGGGACAAACACAATATTAGGCAGGTGGTCATAATGTTACACCTAAAACTTTCTTTCGGCTTCTCCCGTTAGGGGTCGCCACAGCGGATCCTCCGCATGTTTGATTTGGCACATGTTTTTACGCTGGATGCCCTTCCTAACGCAACCCTCCCCATTTATCCGGGCTTGGGACCGGCACTAAGGCTTGTGCAACCCTAATGGCTGGGGTTGGTTCCCTGACCGAGGATCGAACCCGGGCCGCAGCGTTGAGAGGTCATAATGTTACACCTGATCAGTGTAAATCTTCAGTATTAGGAGGACACTTAAAAACCCCTGATGCAACCCTCCCAGACAAAGAACTGCCTGGTATAAAAAAAAAAAAAAAAAAAAACTTTATATTATTAAATACTTATTATAGAATAAAAAAAAATATACACATTCCAGATTTTATTAGCGCATTTAGTTCTGATCAGCATGAATCCTTGGAATAGTACGGCATAAATACCCCAGGGGGTGGCGCTGCAACATGAGACTGATGAAATCTGCACAAGCTCTATTGTGTGTATGATGTGTGTATGGTGAATGTATAGTCCTTTATAACCCAAAGTTTCTCAATCTAGACACAGATCGTTCTAAAAACTCACGTCTTAAGAGGAAGTCTTCAGCGTTTAACCCACACACACACACACACACACACACACACACACCCAAAGACATTGTCACTGACAAAAGAGAAAAAGAGAGGGGAGAATATAAAAATACAGTAGATACGCGAGTCTCTCGTACGATACGTCAATAATAAGAGATT
The DNA here is from genome assembly GCA_014706435.1 of Silurus glanis. Taxonomy (NCBI): domain Eukaryota; kingdom Metazoa; phylum Chordata; class Actinopteri; order Siluriformes; family Siluridae; genus Silurus; species Silurus glanis. The sequence continues at coordinate 2,110,705 of JAAIIK010000066.1, read as the reverse complement.
TCTCTGTTTTTTCTTATATAAATCAGTCTGTCCATTTTTATAGCTGTCCCAGTGGCACACGGTACCACAGCCAACACTTCTATACACACACACACACACACACACACACACACACATATATATACAAGTGAAACGTCATCGTGCTTGGGCCAAACGGAAAAAGAAAGATCCCTCGTCTGACATTTGAAAAGCCTATTTAGATCAACACCAAACAGCAAAAAAAATGCACAAGACGATGATTATGATACACACGCTTTGCTGCGGGAAGAGAAAAAAAAAAAAACGCTGTTGCGTGACGTCCAGATTCTAATAAATCTCTTTAAACAATTTTCAGTGTTTCATTTCTGTCTCTTTCTCCTTATCCGGTTCTTCATCTTCCTCCAGTTCATCCGCTCGGGGTATAGTGTGTGTGTGATGGAGGCTGGGTGAAGTGCGACGTGCGTGGTGCTGAGGTCACAGGCAGAGCAGGCGCGAGCCCTCAACACCCTCCTCGCCCTGAGGGATTGTGGGTAAGAGCGCAGAGCGGGTCAGACCCCAGAATCGCTGAGGACACAGATCCTTTTTGACAGCCGCGAACTTCCAGCCCATGTGAGAACCACAGGTCCGGCACTGAGCAATGGTCCACGCGTACCTGAAACGCACACACAAACACAAAAACGCGATTTTTTTTTACTTTTATTCATTCATTAAATCATTAATAGGGCAATTTCTTAATTTCGTCATTCATTAGTCCGATTTACATTAATTGAAAACTTTGTTCGCTTTCATTCATTCGTTTAGTAAATCATTAGTTTTTTCTTTCATCAATTCAGTTGTTTATTTGTGTTTTAATTCGTTCATTACTTCATTCTTTTATCCATGAACTCATCTTTCAGCAATTTATTGATTCTACCGTTCATTAGATGATTTGAACGTATTCATGAGTTCATTCACATTTACAGACTTTGCGTTTTCATGTGGAGTTAAAAACATGGGACTGAATGAGAAAATGGACATTAAAAAGGTGGTTTTAGCACTAAAAGCTGCCTGACAGAGCCACGCCCACTGCCTGGTAGAGCCACGCCCACCACCTGGGTAAGTCATGCCCACTGCCTGACAGAGCCACGCCCACTGCCTGGCTAAGTCATGCACACTGCCTGTCAGAGCCACGCCCACTGCCTGACAGAGCCACACCCACCACCTGGCTAAGACATGCCCACTGCCTGACAGAGCCACACCCACTGCCTGGTACAACCACACCCACCACCTGGCTAAGTCATGCCCACTGCCTGACAGAGCCACGCCCACTGCCTGACAGAGCCACGCCCACTGTCTGGCAGGGTTCAAATGATAAATACAGAGTCTGAAAAATGTGGAAAGATCTAGTCTTTTATGGTGTTTGAGACGTGTTTTTTCCTTTTGTTTCTAAGCAACAAACTCAGTACAAGAACAAAAAAAGAAAACAAAAACAGAAGTAGACAGAAGAAACTTTTGTGAAGTCCAAATGCGATATTTTGTCTCTAACAGAAGATCTTATGTAAGTCAGAGAACAGGAGAGAAGATGTGATCAGACTGCCTCACCCCCACAGTGAAAGGAGTCCTGAGCCAACATGGCAACCACTCCATACTTCAACACCATGCAGTTCCGTCTGGACTGTGGCTCATTTGAACCGACTTCACCGTACAACAAGAAAACGAGCCGAATTGCATGTCCGAGTTCTGTAAGTGTTATTTAGTAAACAAACAGTTTTCTTGAGTGATATCCATCATGGACTGACCTGCCCAAGTCACTGCACCAAAATCCTATTAAACTGCTCTGGGATGAACTGGACCACAAAAAAGAAATCTCCAAATAGTGAAGAACATCTTTGCAAGTTTTACAAGAAAGTATTTCAGGTGAATGTTTGGATGCAGAGTTTGTGAAAAGCTCTTCAGGATTTTTCAATGAAAAAAAAATTAAGTGAACATCTGGACATTAACATTATATATTTGTTTGGTCGAAGCAAATCTTTATAATTTTACACGACCGAGTTTGGAGCAAAGAAACAAAAGGAACATGCACGTGTCTCTCAAAAACCAGAAAAACGTCTGGGTGTTTCCAACCTTTTTACAGTCGCTGTAGGTGGACAATCCGAAAAAGAACTCAGACGAAAAGATCATATGAATGAAGTTGTGAAAAGTCTGGGAATTTTGCTACTACTAATGTATAATCAATGTTTTTATAAGGAAATTAAGTTCATAGCAAACCAGCTGCATCTCTAACCCTTAACGATGATGTGCTCACCCGGGGAACCAGCTGTGCAGGGTGGAGGGTCTCCCGATCAGGTTCAGGTTACTGGCCTTGTACACGGTCAGAGTCTCATGGACGTAACCGTGAGGATTCACGTAGGCAGCCATCGGTCCGCACAGAGACAGACTGCAGAGACGGAATGGATAACGGCATACAACACACATGAACACGGAGAGAGAAATAAACAGTGTATTGAATAGCAGAATACCCTGCAATATTCAGCGTATCTATCAATATATACCTGTACTATACAATGATAAAGTTCTGTCTGTCTGTCTATCATGAAAATACTCTTTTTGCTGTCAGTCCAAAGGTCCAATCCCAACCACACCAAACTATTACTCCTGGGCCCCTGAGCAAGGCCCTGAACCCCATAACTGCTCAGACAAGGGCGTAAAGGCTACAAATGTACATTTCATGTCAATGTTTTATAGGGCATAGATTACGACCAAAAGTATTGGGACACATCCCTCCCCTTTTTTTTTTTTCCCCTCAAAAAGTTGGAAGCAGTAGCATGTAATTTTCCCTTCACTTGAACTAGAAGACCTGGAACCTGTTTCAGCATGAGAATGCCCCTGCATGTCAGAGCCCAAAGGATGTGTGTACTTTTGCCACCTCTGACTGCTCTAATGCTATAAACTCTATCGAACACCTTTGGGATGAATGTGAATGCTGACTGCACCCCCAGGCCTCCTCACCTCATCTACATCACTACCTGATTTTACTAACACAAATCTCTACAAACACACTCCAAAATCTAGCAGAACATCTTCCCAGAAGAGTGGAGGTTCTTATAACAGCAAAAGGGAACTAAATGTGGAATGGGATGTTCAAAAAAGGACATACTGATATGTGCAAGTGAAAGTTCAGTTCTCACCTGAAGATCTCATTCTTGGTCGTGATCTCGGTGTCCTGGCATTGTTTACAGCACAGGGACGTGCACTGCAGCGGATAACAAGTCAGTAGGTTAGGGCATGAAAAACACGTGTGCGCGTGCGCGCACACACACACACACACACACACACACACACACACACACACACACAC
>JAAIIK010000066.1:2095974-2106496 GCA_014706435.1 Silurus glanis | reverse complement strand
ACACACACACACACACACACACACACACACACACACACACACACACACACACACACACCATATATAATCTATAATCACAAACCTAATTAAATACAAGTTCTCCAAATGATGGATCTGCTTTGGCTCGACTATGTGTACTAATGCTCGACCGATATATCGTCGTGGCCGATATATCGACCGATATTTAGAAAAAAAAATTTTTCAATTATCTTTCCAGATAAATCTTTCGGTTTGGCTGATGTTTTTCAAAACGGATTATGACACCATACTGTGCGTTAGGGCAGAATAACAAAACGAGTCATAAATATACTTTGTAAACAAATTATGATGTTTGTTATTAACTACATATTGTATAGTTATTTTAGTAAACAAGCAAAAGCTGCACAAAAAACTAATTTGTTGAAACTGTTCTTTCATTTATTTTGTTTCGGTTTTGATAATATAAATTTTTCGTAGACGTTTCAGCAGACAAACTGTGACGCCGCAATAAAACCTTTTATTGTAATTTCTACGATTGTTTTAACAAAGCTTTTTTTTTGGTTTTATTGTTTTAATAAAGTACCTCAGAGAAAACGTTATGCACATTATCAGTGTAATCTACTGTATGTACGAAGAAAAATGCATCACTTACGAATAAGAACTCACCGAATCGTACAGGGCGTAAACCCAGGAGGGCCACGGGGTCATACCAGCCGTAAACAACTTCCTCTAAAAATAAAAATAAAAAAGAAAGAAAAAGAAGAAAAATATTTAATAACGACACAGATATACGTTTGTGTTTTATGTATTTAAAGGTCCCGCGTGTTCGTTACCCGTCTGTAGGTGTGGCGGCGTTGCACTTGGCTCTGCGCTGGCGTGGGTCTGGCGTCTGGAACACGTCTGTGTACGCGAGGTGACAGATGCACTGCATTCAAAGGGTCCAGTAAAATCCTTTCCGGCAAAATCTGCACCTTTGCTTGACGAATCCTGAAAAACAAAGCGTTCGATAAGCGTTCGTTGGTTCGCGTGCGTGAATTCGTCCACCGTCGACGCGTTAGCCTCACCCGTCTGCCTGCGTACGGATGTCGCGCACTTTGAAACGCTGCCGTCCGATAGCTTTGATTTTTACGGTCTCGATGCCGTACTCCTGCTCCTCACGAAAGGCGTAGATCTCCGCCGTCGTCCCGAACTCCGCCGGCAGCTCTCCTCCGCCCACATCCGGACTGCGGGGGGAATGAAAATAAACGAATGAAAATAAAGTGGAACATCTGAGATTTGTTTGGTTATTTGGTATTTTACCCAAAGTGTTACCACAAATCTGGAGGCGCACAATTGCTTTAGCATCAAATCTTCCCTTCGGTTGAACTGGGAGACCCAAATTTGTTCCAGCATGACCATGCGTTTGTGCACAAAGCTTCATCCATGAAGATATGCTTTACATGGATTTGAGTGGAAGATCTCCTGCTATAGATCTCTGACCTCAACTGTACAGTAGCCCAGAGCCTTAAAACTCTGACCTACCACTTCCAAACAGTTAGTTACAACAGCTTCAGACTATAATTAACATGTATTTCTGCATTTAAACAGTTGAACTCCAATGATGGAACTGTAATGAATGGACATTCGGTGCAACCCAGATGAGAACTGGCTCTCTTTTGAGTCGGGTTCCTCTCAAGGTTTCTTCCTCATGGCATCTCGGGGAGTTTTTCTTTGCCACAGTCACCACTGGCTCACTCATTGGGAATAAACCTTATAGGCAACAAACATGAATTGAAATTTTATAACCTATATTTTGAGAATAGATGGTGAACCTTTGCGTTTTTGAATCTGCTATTAAAACTAACTTTTGGTGTTTTTTTTGTCATGTTTATTTTACTATTTTATTGTGTTTAATGTCATTTTTGTTTCCAATTTGCTCAACTTTTGAAGGTGCTATATGAAATAAAGATGATTATTATATAATTATTATTATTATAGGTCTAGGATTTACATTGAACAGAAATGAAGGCATTGGTGATATTTCAATTTGGATGGATGGCTGGATGGATATACAAAAACTAAAATGACTGTACTTCATGGAGGTGGAAAATCATCCTCGATGTAATTCTACATTCATCTGTTATCCAAAATAATGGGCAATACTTCTTCCTTCAAGACCGGGTCCGATGAAAGCGCGAGATTCCCTGATGGAGCTCTCACCTGTGTGCCAGCACGGCGAACGTCCGGTCGTGGCTGACGAGGTTGCGGAACATGCTGACCTCCTGCGGCCTGAAGAGCTGCAGTGGCAGCGTCTGACCCGGGATCAGGATGAGGGCGGCGTGAGGGAGGACGGGGAGGTTCTGCACGCTGTCGTCGTCATGGAGAGTGCGCCCGTGGAACTCCTCCATGTCTAAACCCAGGTACTAACACAAACACACACAACGGGAAGTCATATAAGTAACAAGTTAAGTATATAATGTAGTAAAAGTGAAAGAATGTAATAGAAGTGAAAATGTAGACTAATATGAGCTACAAAGAAAAAAAAAAAAAATTCATTTTTATTTCACACACTGATACTTTCACTTTCCTACACTGATGCACTTCGACTACTTCCCCAAATCTGTGCATTGGGCTTCACCTCTTTTCCATTTCTAGCTAAAGATAGCGATGCTTGTCTTCACCTCGACATCGATGGAACTGTAATAAACCGACATTCAGTGATGAGTCTGGTTCCTCTCAGGGTTTCTTCCTCATGCCTTTACATTCGTACTCGCGCAAGTACAGAAACGGGCCTGCGAACTAGTGTCACGTGACAATGTACAACCGATAGACACGTCACGAAAAGCCGAAATAGAGGCAGCATTGATTATAGCCGTGCCGCCCTGCCGTCTAATTTATTAAGGATATAATGAAAAGAAAGAAACAAAGAATCCGAAATAAAGGAATGAAATAAAGAATCTGAAGAAAGAAAAGAAAGAAAGAAAGAATTTTAAAGAATGAAGAAAGAAAGGAAGAAAAGAAAGAAAAGAAAAAAAAGAATCTGAAAGAAAAAAGGAAAGTAAGTAAGAAAAAAGAAAGAAAGAAAGAAAGAAAGAAAGAAAAAAGAAAGAAAGAAAGCGAAGGAAGTAAGGAAGAAAAGAATGAAAGAAAGAATTTGAAGGTACGAATAAATTAAAAAAGAAATGAAGAAAGAAAAAGAAAGAAAGAAAGAAAGAAAGAAAGAAAGAAAGAAAGAAAGAAAGCAAAGGAAGTAAGGAAGAAAAGAATGAAAGAAAGAATTTGAAGGTACGAATAAATTAAAAAAGAAATGAAGAAAGAAAAAGAAAGAAAGAAAGAAAGAAAAAAAGCGAAGGAAGGAAGGAAGGAAGGAAAGAAAGAAAGAAGGAAAGAAAGAAGGAAAGAAAGAAAATGAAGGAAGGAAAGAAAGAAAGAACGAACGAAAGAAAGAAAGAAAGAAACCCCCGCCTTTCCGCTCAGTAACCCAGAGCCATAACCACCCAGCTGCCTGATTTGATTTCTTCCTGGAGCGTGACGCAAATCCGGTTGCTAGTTGTATTCGCAGCAATTTTCCCAAAATAAAAAAAGTCATGTATCTACTGCGACGTTCCCATGCTGCATGTCTTTTATTCTGTCCATCTCCATCGTCTCCCTGTTCAAACATCAACAACCTCCACTGCGTTCTGGGATTTTGGGTCTGGTGTTCGCTCGAACATCTCTCTGAGTCAGGTTTCCTCATAATGATGATGATGATGATGATAATGATGATGATGATGTAGAACTTGCAGTAAAATGGGAAATCAGGAGAGAAGCTCTTGCACTTTTTTTTGTTTGTCCTCTGACAGTAATGTTTAATATCATAGTCGAACTTATCGCTGGAATGACAGTAAAAACATTACACACGTCACAAACATTTCACCAGAAACATCTTCTCAGAATCATGATCTCACAGCGTGCGAGGTGGGAAGGCTGGGGTCGAAGTTAATGATGCTCGGCTTCTCAGCACCCTCGCTGTCCCGATCCTCCGTTTCCATGTCGTCTTCCTCCTCCTCCTCGTTTCCTACAGAAGGACAGAGAACGTTAGGATCTCGCACGGTTGCACAAGCGGGTGTGGGCGTGTCCCAAACCTGAAAAAAACAATAACTGTCAGCGTGATGCAACAGTTCCTCAGCCTCGGCTACATCTAGCTACACTAAGCTCCAAGTATAATACATAGGGATGGGGGGATACCTCTGGGTTTTTTTTCCAATCCAATTACAGTACCAGGATGAAACCTGACATCCACTGCTGGGCCCTTGAGCAAGGCCCTTAACCCTCACCTGCACCCCATTTGGATTAGTGAGATAAATGGAAGATGTTCTAGATTGTGGAGGGTACTTGTGGAGAATTGGATGAGATTCTTTCAAACCAAAGGGTGTTTGAAAAGGTACTGAGGAGGCCTGGGTGAAACCTTCAGCCCACAGAGGTCTAATAGGGTTTAGTGCTCGATAGCAGATCTTCCACCCCATCCTATATCTTCATGGAGCTGGCTTTGTGCACAGGAGCATTGTCATGGTGGAACAGGTTTTGGGTTGGGTTTCCAGCAACATACAATTGTGTGCCTCCGATTTTGTGGTAGGAGTTTGGAGAAGAACCACATATGGATGGAAAAGTCAGTTGCTCCAATACTTTTTTTCTCAGAATGGAGGTCTTTATATCAGGAAATGGTCCCAGGACAGGACGTCTGGAACCCACTTTGCTTTGATCATTAATGAAGTCAGGAAGTTCTTGTGAACTAAACCGAACGAAACAGTCTGTTTGGGGGTCAAAACATTTATATTTACACTAATATGTAGTGGAATAGAATAAATGGGCGTGGCTTCATATGGTGGGGGAGCTGTCAATCATTTCAGCTATTGATTCTGATTGGCTTGTTAATTATGAGGTAGGAAATGAACCTTAACAGCCTGAAATAAAAACAAGTGCACATCTGATTTGTTGATAAAATAAGGCGGAATTCCAGATCCAGACCTGGTTCATGGTTTCATTTTCACTTTCATGCATTTTTTCCCCTTGTATTGCTTCATTTTCAGTCTGAAACCATAGACTGTTTGGATGAAGGACTCTCAGACCTTTCTAAGATCAGATCTGAACAAAACATGAAATGTGTGAAATCTCAGGTTCGTCCTCAGGTCCCCCCCCCCCAGATCAGGTGTATGGCCTGGGGAAAGTGCGCAGTTACCGAGCTTTTTCTTCTTTCCCTTTTCTCGGAAGGGTGTCAGCGTGGTGGAAGATCATTTCCACCGCGTTCAGACCAACACTCACCCGGTAAGAGCTGCAGCTGGTTCCCCATGTCGTCGATCACGTCGTAGTCGTTGTTGTTGTTGTTCTCAGCTCCTTCTCGCTCATCAGCCATGGCCGTGTGTTTACACCATGATTCCTCTCCCAAAACACGGTCAGTCAACGAGAAGAAGTGAAGAGACCGGGCACGATACTGCCCCCCTGTTGTTCGGAGGAGGGATTACACCACGCTGTGCAAACGGTACAAACCCAAATCTTACATTTTGTTTTATGCTTGTTGTTGTTGTTTTGTTTTTTTTTGTTTTTTTTTATATTTAAAACTTTTATAACCCTAACAAACAATACCTCAATATTATCTATCAAAGCATTTCTTTTCTTTTCTTTTTATACACCTCATAGACTAGTAGTCTACTACACATTAGGTAGTTAGTTAATGTCCACTTCTGTACAATTATTCCTGCTTATTCCGAATAAATGTGGTTTCCTATAACAACAAATTAATTAGAAAAAAAATTGGATTATATCAACAGCTAATACCATTTCATTTATTTTTATTAAACATCAGTTCCACATTTAGTCCCTGTTTGCTGTTATAACAACCTCCAATCTTCTGGGAAGATGTTGTGGAGATTCATTCACCTACAAGGCTGGTTCTAAAGTCAGGTGGTGATGTAGGTGAGAAGGTGAGGAGGTCTGGGGTGCAGTCAGCATTCACATTCATCCCAAAGGTGATCAATTGGGTTGGAGCTCTATAGCAAGAGATCTACCACTACAAACCATGCAAAGCATATCTTCAAGGAGCTGGCTTTGTGCACAGGGGCATTGTCATGCTGGAACAGGTTCGGATCTCCTTCCTCAAACTGTTCCCACAAAGGTGGAGGCACACAATTGTAAAGGACGCCTTCTGATGCATTTGGTAGCATGAAGTTTTCCCTTCAGTTGAACTACGACAGGTCAAATCTGTTCCAGCATGACAATGCCCCTGTGCACAAAGCCAGCTCCATGAAGATATGCTTTACATGGGTTGGAAAATGTGGAAGCTCTCCTGCTGTAGAGCCCCAGACTATTAGTTAAGAAGGTTTACTATATGGCTCGAAAGACCAATTGTAAGGAAGTTTCACTATCTGTTAGGAAGGTTATCTGGTGTACCCTGAACAGGAGATTGTACTCACCCCAGTGTGTTCACAGTATAGGACTCCGAACACTCAAACTTTACTAGGTGTAAGATTTGATTGTGTGTGGTGTGATTCTTGCTGTCATCTGGCAGCTTTTGTTTGATGTTTCGTGAGGACGAATGCTGCTCAGTGTTAGACCTTTTAAGCACTCGGTCGAGAGATTGGTGAATGCAGAAAGGTGCACTGTGACGTCACAGAGGTAAATTATCATGATTGGTAAACTGTGAATCTCCCTCTAGTGGTGAAGCGTCGAAATACAACTGAAGAGGAATGCTTTCCTTCTTCTTCTTCTTCTTCTTTCGGCTTCTCCCATTAGGGGTCTCCACAGCGGATCATCCATCTCCATACCCCCCTGTCCTCTACATCTGCCTCTTTCAACCAAACTACCTGCATGTCTTCCCTCACCACATCCATAAACCTCCTCCTTTGTCCTTCCTCTTTTCCACCTTCCTGGTGGCTCCATCCTAAGCATTCTCCTACCGATATACCCCATGTCTCTCCTCGGCACATGTCCAAACCATCTCAATCTCGCCTCCCTCACCTTGTCTCCAAAACAAAGTTGAATGCTTTCCTTCACTAGTGAAAATCTTTGGGATTAATGTGTACACTGACTGAACCTCAGCCCTCTGCACCTCACCTCCATCAGTATCTGACTTCACTAATACCCATGTACAAGCACACTCCAAAATCTAGTGGAACATCTTCCCAGAAGAGTGGAGGTTATGTATATATGTGTGTGTGTGTGTGTGTGTGTGTGTGTGTGTGTGTGTCCATGCACAGGCAGTCAATGGCTCTGGCAATGCACATGGTTGTGCTGCTGCTGGTCGTGTGTGTATCCGTGTGTTTGGCTGATTATTATTCAGTGTTAGGAGTTCCTCGCTCGGCCTCTGAAAGAGAGATAAAGAAAGCGTTTCACCACTTGGCCCGGAAGCTTCACCCCGACAGGAACCACAGCCCAGATGCTCAACATGTCTTCACACAGCTTGCTCAAGGTGTGTATCCACACACACACACACACACACACACACACACACACACGTCATCTCTATTACAGATTTTTATCTCTTCCTGTGCATCATGACATTCTTCTCTGCTTAACTTTTTTCTCTTCAGCTTACGAGGTGCTGTCTAACCGAGCACAACGGAGAATCTACGACCAAAACATTGAAATGGAGAAGAAGCAGGGTGATGACCAGCACGGTTCCTATGGTAACGGTGATTTCCTGGCCTTCGGTCTACATGAACTCCTCAACACACTGCGAATGGAGGATGAGTTCATGATGTGGGAAGACGCAGGTTTGGGTCAGGGATGGAGCTTTACTATGTGGGATGAAGGTCAGAATGATGATGGTGGTGATCATCTCAGCGATATGTTCAGTATGCTGTAAGATCACAGAGGAGAAGAATAATTACAGCTGTAAGAATATTGATTGTTTTTTATTTGAGATGAAATAAAGCGTGAGTTTTAATTAAGATGGTCAACGAGTTCTATTCTGTGAATGTGTGTGTGAGTGTGTGTTTGATGAACTAATATGTCCAGGATAACTGTGAGCACACTTCAGTAACCGCATTAAGGTATGGATTTTCTCTGATATGGTGAGCATCCAGCTCATTCAGTGGGTGAAGTGTGACATGTTTAGTCAGTCTTTCTCCGTCGCTAGCGATAATTTAATCTGTGGGAAGTGTAAGTTCTTAGCATTAGAGGAGCACATCCAGAGTCTAGAGAGGATTAGTGAGTGCGAGAGCAGTCCAGGTTCTGCAGGAGAAAGTCTGGATGCCTTAGGTGGAGTAAGTTTTCCCCTGACCCCTGACTCCGTGGCATACTCGCAAAGCCGAAGCTAACGCTAAGGCTCCCATGGGAGCACCATTCATCTCTGCTTCATGTGTCCAACAGGTTTGCTCTCCTCAGTGAAGCACCATCTAAAAAACCTGAAAGAGCTCTGGTTATAGGAGACTCTATTCTGAGGCACGTGAAATTAGCTAGACTTTTAGAGGCAGCAGCAGCAAAGGTTAGATGTATACCAGGAGCCAGGACACCGGACACAGCAGGTCAGCTTACAGTAGGTTCTCAAAGAAGCTTCGACGTCTTCGACAGTCAGAGGTTACTATTGCTGGGCAACAGTGTTGGGCAAAGTTACTTTTAAAAGTAATGCATTCAAATATTGAGTTACTCCCCAAAAAAGTAACTAATTACGTTACTTAGTTACTTTTTATGGAAAGTAATGCGTTATATTACTTTTGCGTTACTTTTACGTTACTTGTATCTCTTTCACGCCTTACAGGTATAACAGGTGTAATATAGATAATTTCCATTAAGAAATAAGTTATATTAGGGCAAAAGACATGTCTTAAACATTTAAAATGTTTAATAACTTTTTAGAGAACAATAAGATGATCGACTAACTTTTGACCACAAGGCTGAACACTTTCCAGTCGCACTTCTGTACACTGCTTTTCAATCTGCCTTGCTGTCAGGAATGTAACGTGCAATTCCGTAAATATGACCTCGTCCTCGTCTACATCATTCTCTGCTTCATCATCAGCTTGAAACATTCTGAACGCTTTTACAAAGTTCACGCTATTATCAGTGACCGTGGCAGTTTATCTTCCCACAAAGAGCAAACGAGCTGTGAATTTGCTCTCTCTCTCTCTCTCTCTCTCTCTCTCTCTCTCTCTCTCTCCCCGCTGCAATGGCATCGTACGTGTGTCTCCCACGGAAAACTTTTATTCTGAGCAGTCCATAGATCTGCAGTGGTGGAAACATATTCCAAGTCGGCAAAAGTTTTCTTTAGTTCTGTCTCCATTTCCATATATGCCTTATATGACTCCCTGTTTACCTTACATACTAACATCGTAAATATTCTATAGACACTGAACAGACAAAGGAATGTGGGTAAGGTAGTGTGAGAACAGTCTTAACACTAACAGCTACTTTATTATTTATGAATGTATCAGGAAAGGTTTGGGGAAAGAAACTGATATGCCTATAACGGATACAGCTCTGCAGCTTCTAAAGCATCATCAGATTATCCCATCCAATCTCCTGCATTAGTAATACACAGAGATCGAAAACTGTCTCATCACAAGGGAGCTGATTGGCGTGCACTCTTCCTAGCACACAGCCACCTCCTCAAGGTCCACTGTTTTGAGCTTGTCCTGTGCATCGTACAACTGTGGGACTGTATACATGAGGACTGGACGACCTCAGTGCCCTGCTCTATGTCTTGGCCCTGCTCTAGGTCGGATCTTGTGGGTATTCCATGTCCGACCACTTCATCCAGTTCCTTCTGCAAGAACAGTACAAACATTATTTTACTTGAAATAAGTTAAACAGCATGACATTAGACACTTAATCAGAAGGTAATACAGGTAACACCATCGGACCCTAAAGTCTCTGGTGAAATACACAAAGGCTGCATTATAGTATGTTTTAAAACATACTATAATGCAGCATACATACTAATGTAACTTTATTAAGATGGGGCCACATCTGGGAGTTTGAGAACTCTGTCCTAACTCATTTTTTTATTGTGTGTGTGCGTGAGAGGAGTCAGAGAAGTGGCCATTGTCTTGGAGACTTTTGAACATGTTCATCCAGAACTGAACGTTTTGTTTTCTTAGACTCTTTGGCAAAGGCTTCGTTGTGGTTTCTCCCCGTTTTTCAGTGCCGTAGTCTGCACGCGTCCTCTATGGACCCCAGAAAGCTTTGAATATAATAACCAGCCACAACCTTGGGGTCATTATTTGTTGTATAAGCTTCAATCCGTACAACCAAACGACCGAGACCATCGATACACCTGTTTATCCCTATACCATACGCCTTCAATTTGTCATAGAGCATTAGGCCCTTTTGTTTTGTAAAAACAATGCTTATGATGATCTGGTGATTCTGGGCTAAAATAACATGTATTTCCTTGTTGCTAAATCCAAGGGAAAAGTAAAGTTAAATTCGATCTTCACTCCAGGCATAATGCAAAACAAGTGTTGTCTGCCCAACCTTGCAAAGTGTATATGCGGGGTTCTTCCTTAATGATAAAAAAAAAAAAAACGTCCACATGCACATATATATATATATATATATATATATATATATATTGGTTTTTTTTTCACAT
>JAAIIK010000066.1:2071962-2085974 GCA_014706435.1 Silurus glanis | reverse complement strand
TTTTTTTTTTTTTTTTTTTTGCAAACCTATGATTACATAACCCTAAAAAACTATCCTCATCTTTCTCGGCTGCAGCTGATCCCGTATTACCCTTCCCGGATGTTCAAAACCATGCAGGAGTTCGTCCTGAGGGGAAACATTCCAGACGCAGGCTGTACACTCCTAAAGCATTTGTGAGTCGAAACTTCATCTGTCGTTTAGTCATTATTGTTCTAGCTACTGTTCCTCAATCCTGTAAGGTTTGATGTGTTTTTAGTGAGGGAGGTCCAGTGGATCAGTGTCTGCAGCATCAGGTGTCATTACTTAGATGTCCCCTGTTTATGAAGAAAATAATCACACTACTCCTCGGACCAATCGTGAGTTATTCGAATAATTGAGTTCATGTACGGTATGGAGATTTAGCAAATTATTCAATACAATACCAAAAATGTATTTATTTTTTTATTTTTTTTGAAGGGAAAAAGATAATTACTTTCATTTTGATGTATTTGGTGGGTTTAGTAGCAGCTAAACTGTTATCTATTTTACATGTATATATTTTGTGTAATGTAGTGGTATTATTATTATTATTATTATTATTAGTAGTAGTAGTAGTAGTAGTAGTAGTTGTTTAGTTTTTTTAAAGACCATCAGCCACACTAAATACTTTGTGCTTTCTCCTCAGTATCCACGTGTGGCTGCAGGTATACATGGCATCTGTGGAGTCAAGTAAGTCTGCAAATACATGATGTTGACAAAAGTTTGAGACTTTTCCAGCCATATGTAGTACTTCAATTGTACAGGACGTCTTTGGATGCTGTAGCATGAAATTTTCCTGTTCCAGTAAAAAACAAAAAAAACAAAGTGAGTTCCATGAAGATATACTTTACATGGGTTGGCATGGAAGATCTCCTGCTATAGAGCTGTACACTTATCGAACATGATAAATGTGACCCAGGTCTCTTCACCTCACCTACATCATTACCTGGTTTTACTAACACCCTTGTGGCTGAATGAGCACAAATCTCAATAAGCACACTCCAAAACATCTTCCCAGAGTAGAGGAGCTTCTAAATAGAGGTCGACCGATTCATTGTATTTTGGCAATTGAGAAAAAAAAATGGATGCATTCAAACTGAAACAAAAAGTAAGGCTCCAAATAAATACAAACAGTTACCTCTGAAACGACTCAGCAAGTGGCATCAGTGATTCACTTCTAGAGGTCACTCTCGTACTGTATAATGCAACCCGGAAAAACTATCGCTGGATTTCATTAGCGCTGAAACATACCGATAGTTTTTCCGGGTTGCGTCTGCGCTGGAGGGGCTGAGAAGGTCTGCTACAATTACATTTATTTTAGTATTTTTGTAATGAAGTTCAGTACTATTTTACATGGAGCCTTATGTTTTTTTTTTAATCTACCGTAATATTTATTTTTAAAACTACTGGTTGGTCAATTGGTTATCACCAAGTACAATCGAACCTAGCTATCTGCATCGGTAAAATCCACTGTCGGTCGACCTTTTCTTCTAAAGACCAAATGGGGACTAAATGTGGAATGGGATGTTAAAAAAGAAAGCACAGTAAAGTCAGGCATTGCTGTAGGTGAGAAGGTGAGGAGGCCTGGGGTGGGTGCAGTCAGTGTTCACATTCATCCCAAAGCTGTTCAATAGGATTGAGATCAGAGCTCTATAGCAGGAGATCTTCCAGTCCAACTCATATCTTCATGGAGATTTCTTTGTGTACAGAGTCATGAGAGGTACAGAGGTTTGGTTCTCCGAGTTCAAGTGAAATTCAAGGGAAAACCTACAACACCCAAAGCCATCCTGTTCAGTCGTGTGCAAATTACAATGCAAATATTTTTTTTTTTGCTTTGCAGGAATGTAGCAGGACTGTGGAAGCAGCACGTGGAGGTTGAGGTATGTATGCATGTGGAGCTCGAAATGATTTTAAACCAGTAAGAAATTTGCACAGTCGTTCATTTTTTTTTCTTTTCTTCTATGCATAATTCTTTTATTACTGCAAAAAAAACAGAGAAATCCGAGTGCGATGAGAGTGAAGGCGCATATTATGTGAAAGCTTGAAATCTGATTGGTCAGAAGCTGTTGGTTAGCTTCCTGTTCCAGCAGCTGTAGAAATTCACAGGTTTTCTTTATTGCACTTGTTGCAATACGGTATTATTTCTTACATATTACACAGTTATTTACACAGAGGCAAAACGTCGACGCACTGTATATGCAACTGTAAACGTACGATGTGTCGTTCCTTCATTATTTTAAATAGTAAATGATGAGTTGCTGTGGTATAAACAAACAAACAACTCGGGATGCGCTTTATTGGAAAATATACAGATCAGACATAACAATATTATGAGCAGTTGCGTCATCATAGCACCTGTTAGTAGGTGGATATATTTATTAGGCAGCAAGTGAACATTTTGCCTTCAAATTTGACGTGTAAGAGGCAGGAAAAATGGGCGAGCGGAAGGATTTGAGCGAGTTTTACAAAATGGCTAGATGACTGGGTCAGAGCATCTCCAAAACTGCAGCTCTTGTGGGATGTTCCCAGTCTGCAGTGGTCAGTATCTATTAAAAGTGCTCCAAGGAAGGAACAGTGGTGAACCGGTGACAGCGGCCGAGGTTTATTGATGCACGTGGAGAGCGAAGGTCCAACAGACGAGCTCCTGGAGCTCAAACTGCTGAAGAAGTTCATGCTGTTAATGCTTGATAGGTCAGAACTGGTTTGGCAGCAAAAATGGGGACCAACACGATATTGGGCAGGTGGTCATATTGTTATTGCCTGACATCATTAATGGTACAGGAAGCATTACAGCCTGTTGTTCATGTCTGTAGGCTTATATCCATGAGACGTTAGCTGAGTGGAAGAGGCTGGAGATAAACGTTCTGCTTTGCCCCATGCTGGGACCAGCCTACAACTTCAACTACACTGGAAAACTGAGCGGTAATATAACTTTTTTCTCATTTGAAGCTCAGGGTGGTATAGATGTTCGATTATTTCCTGACATCAGGATGCTTATGTATTAATAAGTTAATTTTTTTTTTACTAGTCAGATGTGACCGAAATTGTAGTTTGCACAATTTGCATAAAAGTAGGCAGGGCTAAAAAGAATGGGGCGGAGTTTGACAACCAACCAGTCAAACAGTTTAGTTGAATCGAATGCGTGTTTTGTATGTTTTTAGGTGCTCTGAGCTACACCGCTCCCTACAACGTCCTCAACTTCCCTGCGGGAGTCGTTCCCGTCACCAAGGTCACAGCTGAAGATGAAGATCAGCTGAAACACTACAAAGGGAACTTTAGAGATATCTGGGACCGGACCTTCGTCAAGGTGAACGTCACCATGACACAATTTTTCTCGGTTCAGGTTACACGGTGGGATATGGAGGGAACTTGTTGCATACGCACTTATGAAAGGAGCTTCATCCTTTCCAGCGTTTCTGCTCTGAAAAGTGCAGTTATGAGGACGCAGACAGACCGAAAGGGAATGTTTTATTTAAAAATGTGAGAGTGCAGTTTTAGCGATAGGTTCTCAATGAACTGTAGTGTGGTTCTTCCCCAAACTTTGATGAGGCACACAATTGTACAGGACGTCTTTGGATGCATTTGGTAGCATGAAATTCTCCCTTCACTTGAAGTAAGAGATCCGAACCTGTTCTAGCGTGATAATGCGCAAAGCCAGCTTCATGAACAAGGGTTTCCATGGGTTGGATGTGTGTGGAAGATCTCCTGCTATAGAGCTCCACCCCCTATTAAACAATGAATGTAAATGCTGACTGCACCTCAGGCCTCCTCACCTCACCTACATCAGTACCTGACTTTAGTAAAACCCTTGTAGTGGAATGGATCTCGCACAGATCTCCACAAGCACACTCCAAAATCCTGTGAAACATCTTACCAGAAGCATGGAGGCAAAAAACACTTGAATCTTAGGGTCTGGTGTCCACATAATCAGTCTTTTGGCCTTTTGGATGTGTAATTGGAGTTATTTGTTATAATGTGTGTGTGTGTCTGTGTGTGTGTGTTTTACAGGCCATACAAGGTGGCGTGGGTCTGCCCATAGCAGTGCAGTGTGTGGCTCCGCCCTGGCAGGAAGAATTGTGTTTACGCCTAATGAGAGAAGTGGAAACGGTCTGGGCTAAGAAATGCTCCAATCCACCACACTAAATGCACACACACACTATTAATATACATTGCGTTATCATTGATAAGAAGCCACAAGATGTCAGCTAACAACTAATAGAAGTAAACAGCCACTAGTTCAGCACTAGTGCATCTCTAAATCACCTACATGTTCGTGTGGTTTCTCAACACTGTATTACATGTTTACTAAACGGACACACGGTCAAGGCAAGGTGAGTTGTGCCATCCTGGGGAGGTGGTAGTTTAATGGTTAATGCGTTGGACCTTGGATCAGAAGGTCATGAGTTAAAATCCCAGCACCTCCAAGCTTGAGCAAGGCCCTTAACCCTCAACTGTTGTAAGTCGCTCCAGATAAGGGTTTCTGCTTAATGCCTTAAATGTAAATCCTGAAGCTGAATATTACAAAGCTCTGAAACCGGAGACTCCTTCCTTGTCCATAATTGGATCAAATGAAAACAGAGTTCATTGTTTTTTTTGTTTGTTTGTTTGTTTGTTTGTTTGTTTCGTTTTATCATATTAAACAGGAATTAACTGCAGGGAGCAATTGATGTGAAATGCACAGCATATTTTACTAGGGTTCGAGAACATAATGCAATGTTTACATAAAATTCAGTGATGATGGAAAGCAGATGATGGTGATGGAAATTGGAAAGAAAATGATGAGGACCGTAAAACTTACAAAAACGAATTGGTGGAAATGTAGATGTTTTTTTTTTTTTATTCGACTTTCATATATCTTACATGATTTTATTACAATTACTGAATTTATTTGCTTGTGTGTAGGCTAAACTAGACCCAACTTGAGCGACCAACCCGATCTACAAAACGTTAACGTACTGTGAAAATGTTCCAATAATGCAGCTCAGCCACTATAACGTGGCCTTTTCAGTGGTGCTATTCATTTTTCCTCGTCTGCTTGGACTTGCATTTAATTGTTTGTTTTTTGGATAGCTATCATTCAGGGATATTAATATAACATGATGTTTTGAACAATTTTAATAAAATGGGTATGTCAATGTGTGTTTGAGTTATTATTTTATTTTTAATTCATTTTAATTTAATTTGTTTAGTGTTTTTACCATTAGACATTTTTATAAAGAAGTTTTTGTAAAGGAAAATACAGATTTTGAGATTTAAATGCATAAATGTATCTGCTTATATAATTTGTAATTCATTTAATTAAATTTAATTAATAATTTATATAAACATTTTTGTGTGTGAGTTGGGTGAATAGAGATTGGAGATTTGATCAGGATTAATGGTGTCCTAATGCTGAGAAATACAGGCAGATACTAGTTTATGCAGTACCGTCAGGGAGGCGTCTAATTGGCGCCAAATGAATTCTGCAGAAGAACAACGACCCCAAACATACAACCAATGTCATTAAGAACTTTCTTGACCTTAAAGAAGAACAAGGAGTTCTGGATGTTTTGGTGCCCACAGAGCCGTGATCTCAACATCATTAAGTCTGTATGGGATTACCTAAAGAGAAAACGATTTGAGGCAGCCTACGTCAGAAGATCTGTGGTTAGTTCCCGAAGGTGTTTGGAACAACCAACCTGCCGCATCTCTTTAAAAACTGATTGTTAGTATACCTAGAAGAATTCATGATGTTTCGCAGGTAAAGAGTGGTCACGCCAAATATTGATTTAATTTGGATTCCTCTTCTGGTCATTTACTTTCCATTTTGTTAATTGATTAAAAAAAGGAACTATTCATATTTGTTTTTGCCAGAGCGAAGGCACTCAGACAGACGCACTGGTCTTACCTGTTCATCAGAGCACTTTATACTGCACTCACATTACAGGTTTAGTAAGAAACTTGTGCTTCTCAACACACACCTGAGCTCTGTTTACACAATTTCACTTGGTTTAATGTAATGCAAATGTGGAGTGTGTGTTTGCTTGGGTGAGACTAACTATACATATGCTTCTGTCTGTCTGTCAAGATACCTGTCTTTCTGTTTGACAGTGAAGCTACAGTGCCTTGCGAAAGTATTCGGCCCCCTTGAACTTTGCGACCTTTTGCCACATTTCAGGCTTCAAACATAAAGATATAAAACTGTAATTTTTTGTGAAGAATCAACAACAAGTGGGACACAATCATGAAGTGGAACGAAATTTATTGGATATTTCAAACTTTTTTAACAAATAAAAAACTGAAAAATTGGGCGTGCAAAATTATTCAGCCCCCTTAAGTTAATATTTTGTAGCGCCACCTTTTGCTGCGATTACAGCTGTAAGTCGCTTGGGGTATGTCTCTATCAGTTTTGCACATCGAGAGACTGAAATCTTTGCCCATTCCTCCTTGCAAAACAGCTCGAGCTCAGTGAGGTTGGATGGAGAGCATTTGTGAACAGCAGTTTTCAGTTCTTTCCACAGATTCTCGATTGGATTCAGGTCTGGACTTTGACTTGGCCATTCTAACACCTGGATATGTTTATTTGTGAACCATTCCATTGTAGATTTTGCTTTATGTTTTGGATCATTGTCTTGTTGGAAGACAAATCTCCGTCCCAGTCTCAGGTCTTTTGCAGACTCCATCAGGTTTTCTTCCAGAATGGTCCTGTATTTGGCTCCATCCATCTTCCCATCAATTTTAACCATCTTCTCTGTCCCTGCTGAAGAAAAGCAGGCCCAAACCATGATGCTGCCACCACCATGTTTGACAGTGGGGATGGTGTGTTCAGGGTGATGAGCTGTGTTGCTTTTATGCCAAACATAACGTTTTGCATTGTTGCCAAAAAGTTCGATTTTGGTTTCATCTGACCAGAGCACTTTCTTCCACATGTTTGTTGTGTCTCCCAGGTGGCTTGTGGCAAACTTTAAACGACACTTTTTATGGATATCTTTAAGTAATGGCTTTCTTCTTGCCACTCTTCCATAAAGGCCAGATTTGTGCAGTATACGACTGATTGTTGTCCTATGGACAGAGTCTCCCACCTCAGCTGTAGATCTCTGCAGTTCATCCAGAGTGATCATGGGCCTCTTGGCTGCATCTCTGATCAGTCTTCTCCTTGTATGAGCTGAAAGTTTAGAGGGACGGCCAGGTCTTGGTAGATTTGCAGTGGTCTGATACTCCTTCCATTTCAATATTATCGCTTGCACAGTGCTCCTTGGGATGTTTAAAGCTTGGGAAATCTTTTTGTATCCAAATCCGGCTTTAAACTTCTCCACAACAGTATCTCGGACCTGCCTGGTGTGTTCCTTGTTCTTCATGATGCTCTCTGCGCTTTAAATAGACCTCTGAGACTATCACAGTGCAGGTGCATTTATACGGAGACTTGATTACACACAGGTGGATTCTATTTATCATCATTAGTCATTTAGGTCAACATTGGATCATTCAGAGATCCTCACTGAACTTCTGGAGAGAGTTTGCTGCACTGAAAGTAAAGGGGCTGAATAAATTTGCACGCCCAATTTTTCAGTTTTTTATTTGTTAAGAAAGTTTGAGATATCCAATAAATGTCGTTCTACTTCATGACTGTGTCCCACTTGTTGTTGATTCTTCACAAAAAATTACAGTTTTATATCTTTATGTTTGAAGCCTGAAATGTGGCAAAAGGTTGCAAAGTTCAAGGGGGCCGAATACTTTCGCAAGGCACTGTTTATATATATATATATTATACACGCACACACACACACACACACACACACACACACACACACACACACACACACACACAACTTGGAATGTAATGTCCTTAAATGTATATAAATGATTTGAGTGTAATCATTTTGGTTGAATCAATGTGAAATTAACTTCGCCCACTGTTCTCTGATTTACATATCGCATTCCCGTTTCCCCTAAAAGCTGTCTAATATACATTAAAGCTGCACCAATTTGTGGAAATATGTATGTCAGCAAAAGGAAAGCACATTCAACAGGCAGATCAGATAGAATAAGTAAACAAAAAAAAAGAAAAAAAGAAAAACTGCAAAAATGCCATTAATTGCACACAAAATAGAAACTTGAAGTAAAATATGTTTGAGGATATACTTTGCGGACCTTTCCTTTCTTTAAATTCTATTCTATTTTATTTATATAGCACTTTCCAAGAACATTGTCACAAAAATGCTTTATGCAAATCCAGATGTAGATTTTAACTGATCCCTAAAGTGGGCTATAGTTGATGTTGGCAAGGAAAATCTCAGTGAGACGACATGAGGATGAAATCTGGGTGACCCTGGATTATAAATGTGATCATAAATAATTTCTCCTCTATAGTTGTAACTTTAGAATCATGCAGTGTAAATTGAGTTGAAACTAATCACAGTTTAACAAAAATCTGCACCTTTTTGTAACTGCTAACAAAAAAGGGTTGAATTAACTGCAAGGTTTTCAGTCTGTACTGAGTTCTGGAAAGAAATGATAAAGCTGTTTCATAACTGGGGGTTTTGTATGGAAAGTTCTGCATCTGCCATAGTCTTTGCTATTCTAGGTACTAACAAAGAGCCTGTATCTTTTGTTCATAGCAGGCACGGTGGCTCATAAAAGACAAATAAAATGACTTTTGCATGAGATTATTTTTAAGGTTAAGACATGGGTGAGGAATAGCATTGTAAAATTCTAGGAATTTTCAAGATTGGAAACTGTCCATGGGAATTTTCAAGACGGAATTTTTTTTCATGGGGATAAACTGGGAATTTACAAAAGTGCAGGTGACAGGGAACTCAAATGTCATTAAAGAAAAAAATCTTGCAGAAAAATTTGGGTTAAAACAACTGGATTTAATGCAATTTCTTAATGCACATTCATCACATGCACACAGCACACTTACTGCAGGGCTGCTGAGGCCACACCCCTACATGCAATGTGCATTCCTCCATAACACAACACACATCATTTATACAATCCTGAACACAAAATAATGTAAAAAATTGGTTAAAAAAACATCAATAAATAAATGTATACTAACAATTAAATAACAAATGTCACTTTTTAAAATCTATATTAGTTTGCATGCCTGCATTATGACAAGCAAAATGTGTATATTTGTTTTTATATGTTAGTTTCTATACATTTCCCAACATTTCTAATTAATTTCCATAGATTCCCAAAAATTCCTGGTAAGTTTCCAGTTTGGAATATTTGCAAAATTACCCAGATTAAGTTCCCATGGAAAGTTTCCGGAAATATACCTTCTGGTCTTAGTTAGGACTCTGGTTGCTGTAATCTGAACCACTGGATCTTGTTTAGGCAAATATTTGAACATCCAGACCTTAAGACATTACAGCTTTTGAAACTAAACAACAGCACAAACTTTTACATTTACATACTAAACCACCTGAGGTGTTGAGCTTGTTTTTTTTTTTTTTAAGTTCCATACACATCTCCTCTAGACCTTGAGAGACGTAGAAGTGTCAGGTTTTTACTGTTCTGGCTATGTAAGATTGTGTTTGTGCTTGTATAGGGCTATGACTCTACCTGTGGAGTGCTGACTAAACTGGATGATCCTGCACTGAAGGACAGTGTGGTGGTCACAGTGCTGAAGAAGCAGGGAGCAATTCCCTTCATCAAAACCAACATCCCACAGGGTCTCCTCAAGTAAGGAAATAAACGCTCCATAAAACAGCACTTTTTCAGCCATAAGCTTCAGCGGTGACACTGACTCTGCACATGCTCAGTGGTGTTTTAACACTAATAAAAAAAATCACAAAGTTATATTGAATTTGAACGAGGAATTGACTGAGCAAAAACCTGAGGGGCCTCAATGGTTAGAAATGGACGAATCCTCTGAAAGTGAAAATGAATATAAGGAATTTACATTAATGGTATTTGGCACATATCCTTATCCAGCTTGGTGGTCCTGGGATTCAAACTTACAAGCTTCTGGTCAGAAGTCAAGACAAGTAATAACACACAATTGTGCCTGAAGTGTCTGAAGGTCTGAAGTGTGTTATACCGCGTACATTACAGTACACATTTTAAATGATTCAATAAATGACCAATTATATTATTGTAATTATATTGTAATGCTGTATAGTTACATTTAATGCTATGGAGCATTTGCCATTTCGTTGGATCATTTCACAAATCTAATTTACCACATCAACATGAATCTGTTTGCTTTTAAATGTTGTTAAAAAAATATCTTTAGCTTTAGACTTCGATGATGTGGAATCTCCATCATACCATGAGGTTCCTACGAATGACGTTTTTACGAATAAACTAATAATCATACACACTTTAACTGGAATTAATGTCCTGTATATGGCACCTTTTTTAGAAATTTGAGTGATTTTTCCCTGAAACAAATCTTGCCTCTAAATATTTGTTACTAGAAGATACAGTGGTGTGAAAAAGTGCTGATTTTGTATTTTTTTTTTTTTTGCATGTTTTTCACACTTTAATGTTTCAGATCATCCAACTAATTAAATATTAGTAAAAGATAACACAAGTGAAACACAACATGCAGTTTTTAAATGAAAGTTTTTATTATTGAGGGAAAACAAAATCCAAAACTACATGGCCCCGTGTGAAAAAGTATTTGCCCCCTAATCCTAATAACTGGTTGGGCCACTCTTAGCAGCAACAACCGCAATCAAGCGTTTGCGATAACTTGCAACGAGTCTGTAATACTTTTTCACACCACTGTATATGGACAAAAGCATTGGGACACTTGACTTTTCCACTCAAACTCTTAAAGCTGGGGGCACACAATTGTATAGGAGGTCAGCAAACATCTAGTAGAACATCTTCCCAGAAGAGTGGGGGAATGTGGAATGTGCTTACATACCAATCTGATGGTCGTGTCCACAAACATCTTTTGCTGTATTTTTAAGATGCAAAAAAAAAAAAGATTAAAATTAAACATAGACCAATTTTACAATTTAAAGACTTTCTGAAAAATAAGAAGCTTCATGTCTCCAATTAGAGGACACTGATATGTAATATGGCTGTATTGCTTGAAGCATGAATTAGGCATCAAACTTTATTGTTCTGTTTTAATTGTACTACAAGTTTCTATAACAAGAAAACTTCCAGATTAAATCTGCATGAACTAAAATGTTACGATTTTAATGTATTACTTTATTTCTAAATATTATGAAATTATAACAGGGAAAAAATTTCATGTAATACAGTTCTGGATAATTAATTAATGAAATAAATATAATTTACTTCAACCCTCAAAGTTTGATATCTGGTCCTTTATAGGAAAAAGTGTCAGCATTATACAATCAATTTGCAATTCATTGTATTTTTTTGTGCATTTCTGTGTATTTATTTAAAAATTAATTAATGTTTTTTTTATTATTATTATTTATCAAAGCTATGAATGTAGTAACCCCATATATGGGAGGACTGTGAACCCCTGCAACATTGAGAAGACACCCGGTGGTTCTTCAGGAGGTGAGGGAGCTCTGATTGCTGCAGGAGGATCTATTCTGGGTCTGGGAAGCGACATCGGAGGAAGCATCCGCATCCCTTCAGCCTTCTGTGGCATCTGTGGCTTAAAACCAACAAACAACAGGATCAGGTGGTTTTTATATATATATATTATATATATATATTATATATTATTTATTTTTATTTATTAATTTATTTTTTTTCTTCAACTTTATTCTCTAATGGATCAAGTTACACTTAAATAATTATTAGATTACTTTCTATAATTATTTTAACACACTTTTAAACCATTTAATACCATATTTTAGTGTGTTAAAGTTCACCATTGAGACAAAGTAAAAGTATTTATTTAATTTTTTTTTTTTTTTTTTTTTTTTTTTTACAATTTATAAATTGTTTTTCTAGACAAGTAAATTATTAATAGCTTTAGTACTGGTTATAATTAATCATCAGCTTCTGATCAGGTATAAAGCATGCCAGAATATTTATTACAAACAAAGTTCACTTATATTTGAATTATATTTGCGATCATTATAGATTCAACCCAAACTCCTTTAAATGTTCAATGATGGAAAAACAGTATATGTAGAATGTTATTTGAGTATCCATCAAGAGGTTAATTATTTATCACCTTTTACGAGTGTAAACCCTGCAAATAGACTTCAGAATATTCATCACGTGACAGATTCTGAAATCGAATAAAGGTCTACTCTGTAAATGATCATTTTGAAACCAAAATTATAATTTTCCAGCAATGTATAATAAACTATTGTAACAAAGCTGTAAATCTTTATAGAAGGTTGTGCGATTATTGTAATACAAACAGTATTTAATAGTATTATGTTCTTGTTTTTTGTTTTCTGTTTATTTTGCAGCTTGCAGGGACTCGGCTCGTGCGCGAAAGGCGGGAAGACTGGTAACAGAAGCACAACAAATCAAAGTTTTCAAGCTTTTTTTTTTAAGTAACTAGCACATCTGGAACAAAGGTGTGTGTGTGTGGTTGTGTTTGCAGCCCTGTCGGCCGTTGGTCCCATGGCCCGTGATGTGGAGAGTCTGGCTCTGTGTATGAAAGCTTTACTCTGCCCAGACATGTTCACTCTGGACCCTACGGTTCCTCCACTACCGTTCAACCAGGAGGTACTGAACACTTCAGTGCAGCGGTGTTTGTGTGTCATGCTTTTTGGTACTCAACACATTTCTTTGTGAACAGGTGTACGAGAGCTCGGAGCCCCTGAGGATCGGATACTACGAGAACGACGAGTACCATCAGCCGTCTCCAGCAATGAGCAGAGCTCTATGGAAGACCAAAGAGCTCCTGGAAAAAGCGGGACACACGGTATGTATGCTCGAGTCTCATGCATTTCAGCCAGACCACTAAAACCACCTGATCTGTGAAACCCTGGACTCCACAAGACCTCTGAAGGTGTACATTTATGGCATTTAGCTCACTCTGTTATCCAGTGAGACTTACAATTATATAATATATACAACTGAACAGTTTAGGGTTAAGGGCCTTGCTCAAGAGCCCAGCAGTAGCAGCTTGATTTGGTGGTACTGTGGTTTAAACTCATGATCTTCTGGTCCAAAGTCCAATGCCTTAACTAGTGAGCTACCACATTCCCAGGTATAATGTGGTGTCTGACACCAAGATTTTACCATCCGATCCTTTAAGTCCTGTAAGATGATAAGTAGGGAGTCCATAGATCAGACTTGTTTTCTAGTGCATCCAAAAGATGCTTGATCGGATTGAGATCTTGGGAATTTGGAGGTCAACATCTTGGATCTCGAACCATTCCTGATAATTCTTTTGACTGTGCAGGATGCATTATCTTGTTGAAAGATATCCTGCAGTTAGGATATACTGTTACCATGAACATTTCGGTAGGTGCGACGTGTCACGGTGGTAAGTAACATCCTCATGACCGCCAGGACTCAAGGTTTCACAGCAGAACATCACTCAGAGAATCCCAAAGCCTCTGCCGGCCCGCCTTCTTCCCTTACATCATCCTATGGTATACAAACAGTTACATCTGAAACGACTCAGCAAGCGGCATCAGTGATTCACCTCTAGAGGTCACTCTCGTACTGTATAATGCAACACGGAAAAACTATCGCTGGATTTTTGCTGATAGTTCCAGCAATCGACTTTCGGTGCCTATTAATCGGCAAAACCGACGAATCGGTCGATCTCTAGTCATTTCCTCATGTAAGCGATGAACACAAACATGGCCACCCACTTGATGTGATTCTTTAGACCAGGCCACCTTCTTCTATTGCTCTGGTTCTGATGCTTGAGTGTCCCTTGTAGGAACTTTTGCATGGGGACTCTGACCTCTCTGCAGTTCCACAGAGAGACTCCGAAACCAATCAGACAGGAAACTAGAGAGACAAGGATGTAGAAAATTAGTAAAGCTAGCGACCCAGAAATTGGTGACATTATAGAGAAAAGAACGGAGAGATGGAAAACTGTGGCAGCTACTGATAGGAAATCTAGGAAAGTAGTTTTTTTTTTTTTTTTTTTT
>JAAIIK010000066.1:2008175-2056962 GCA_014706435.1 Silurus glanis | reverse complement strand
ACAGCTCGAACCACATCATCAAGTTCGCTGATGACACGACCGTGGTGGGTCTAATCAGCAAGAACAACGAGTCAGCATATAGAGAAGAGGTGCAACGGTTAACTGCCTGGTGTGGAGCAAACAACCTGTCTCTGAATGTGGACAAAACGAAAGAGATGGTTGTGGACTTCAGGCGAGCACAGAGCGACCAATCTCCACTGATTATTGATGGATCCTCTGTGGAGATCGTCAAGAGCACCAAATTCCTTGGTGTTCATCTGGCAGACAACCTCACCTGGTCACTTAACACCAGCTCCATCACCAAGAACGCCCAGCAGCGTCTCTACTTCCTGAGAAGGCTGAGGAAAGCCCACCTCCCTCCCCCCATCCTGACCATGTTCTACAGAGGGACCATTGAGAGCATCCTGAGCAGCTGCATCACTGCCTGGTTTGGGAATTGCACCGTCTCGGATCGCAAGACCCTACAGAGGATAGTGAGGACAGCTGAGAAGATCATCGGAATCTCTCTCCCCTCTATCATGGACATTTACACTACACGCTGCATCCGCAAAGCACACAGCATTGTGGACGATCACACACACCCGTCACACACACTTTTCACACTCCTACCATCAGGAAAACGGTTCCGAAGCATTCGGGCCGCAACAACAAGACTGTGCAACAGTTTCTTTCCACAAGCCATCAGGCTTCTTAATACACAGAACTGAAACAGAACTCACACACACTCACACACACACTCACTCACTCAAATGTGTGTTACTGAACTGTACAACCTGGACTAAACACAATCATCACTCATTTCGATCCACTCCACCACCACTTATCTATTTATTATTATTTATACTCGCACCTTGTACTACAGTAGAATGTTTACATGCTGTCTTTGCACCTCCTTGCTGCTGTTTTTTTGCACTACATTGTTCTGTTCTGTTTGTATTCTCTCCTGGGTATAGTTTTTTACATTTCTCCTTACAAAGTACTGTATAATCAAGTATACAGCAGGTTTACTAGTCGGCGCTATACTTGGTTTTTTTTTTTTTTTGTCTTTTGTCTTGTCTTGTGTTGTCTGTCTGCAATGTCTGTCTGTACTGTTTTTTGTTTGCACTGTTTGCACCAGGTTGCACTCGATGCACTTTATGTTTGTGTTGTAGCTCTATGCTGCTGTTGTTTTGTTGTTTAGTGTAGCACCAGGGTTCCGGAGAAACGTTGTTTCGTTTTTACTGTGTACTGTGTACCACTGTGTATAGCAAAAATGACAATAAAAGCCTCTTGACTCTTGACTTGAAAATGTGTGTAACTTCGTTTGCTGTCCATCTCTAACTATTTAAATGTTTTATGCTTATATATCTATCCATCTGTCTTAAGCTACATCATCCTCTCTCTGTTCTTCTCTTTCTCCACCTTTTTTCTCAAAATACACATCTGTCTTTCAATCCTTTTTTCCACTATATGGACAAAAGTTTGTGACACCTGCCCATAAGATTGACATGTGCTATTTAGAACAACCTATTCCACATTTAATCCCCATTTGCTGTTCTAATAACCTCCACTCTTCTGGGAAGATGTTCCACTAGATTTTGGAGTGTGCTTGTGGAGATTTGTAAAGTCAGGTAATGATATAGGGTGAGGAGTCCTGGGGTTCAGTCAGCGTTCAAATTCATGCCAAATGTGTTCAAATTCGTTGAAGCTCTAATACAGGAGATCTTTGACATCTTCATGGAGCTGGCTTTGTGCGCAGGTGCATTGTCACGCCGGAACCCCACGTTGTCACGTTTGGATCCCCTAGTTCGACCGGAGAGAAAATGTCCTGCTACCAAATGCAACTTTTTTTGCTAAATGCAAATTGTGGGCCTCTAACTTTGTGGGAACAGTTTGGGGAAGAACCACATATGGCTAGAAGAATTCAGGTGTCCCAATATTTTGTCACTATCACCTACTTCAGCCTATTTGTCTACATAGTTCTTTGAATGTGTTGACATCTGGCTTGAACAGTTTTTAATTTGCAGAATCCTGGTGTTGATTTGAGCTCCATCCTGACCCTTTCACTGGCTGAACTGAGTCAGCGGATCAGAGGAGGATCTCTGCAGCCCGACGCTGTGCTCCATGCCTACATGGAAAAGGTTCAGTGCATTCTGACCTCTCACTCATGCACCTATAGACATTCACACGGTGAACACACATACACATACTCACATATCCTCGTTCCCTGTCATCTATTAACTTAGCGAAGACAGGACTTTGTGTTTAAATATGCTGACTGGGTTATATGGAGTTTATATCACTGTTTTTCTGTGTAATCATTTCTCCATTTACAGCATTTGGCAAACGCCCTTATCCAGAGCGACTTCCAATTATCTTGAATTCATCTAAACAGTTGAGCGTTAAGAGCCTTGCTCAAGGGCCCAGCAGCTGCAGTAGCTTAGTGATGGTGGGACTTGAATTTATGACCTTCTGATCAGAAGTCCAACACCACAAAGTTAGCCCTTGCCCAATATAATTATGGCATTGGACTTTTGTAATGATGATAACATCTGACCATAGGGATGTGTGATCCAGGATAAATATGCCATTTAGAGAATGCAAGAACATGGGAAGATAAATGAGGGATCGTGGGATACATCATGTAGGGTTAGTTGTTGAATGATTTTGTTTGGATGATTGGATAATGGAAATCCTGTAGGTTTGTTAGAAACCAAATGGATGAATCGACTCCCAAGTGCTTTCGTAGTGCAGAACTTGGAAATCAGCGCAGCCTTTGTGCATAACTAAATATTTTGTCAGGTAATAAGATCTGTACCCTTAGTCCTCTATACTGTATCCTGCAGGCTCTGAAGGTGCACAAGAAACTGAACTGTGGCACTGCTGTCCTTACTGAGAGTTTGAACCAACTAGAAGACATCGAGTCGCACAAAGACGGCCTTCTTTATGGCATTCCGGTCAGCATCAAGGACAATCTGGATTATGAGGTACAGGTACTTTATTATGGCTTAATTATGGCTATAATGTTTCTTTTATCATTTTTATCACAAGACTTTTGCTTAATCTACCCAGTTTATGTGAAAAGACTCTAATGTTACTCTTAGAATACCAATCTATTAATAACTAGAATGATATTATTGACTAATGGTACACGTATTCACACCAAACATTTTCGGTACAGAGCTTTCAGTTCGGTGCACCGAATGCAGTCCTTTTAACGAGTTCCCACAGGAATGTATTAAGTGGAATGAAATTTACACCCATGAACTCAAGTTTCTTTTTTAATACCCCTAGCATTGTTTTGAATGTTTTCGAGTAATAATGAAAAAAATTTGCTCAAAGTGCGAGGTGAAGACTAAACAAAACTGCAGTCCATTTAACAGTAGGGGGGGACAATAAATATCAAATTTCTCATGAGCAATTTTTGAAGGGGGACACAAATAATACAGTCTAATTGTACTTACAGTATAAAGATATGTCCCCACAGTGAAAAACGTTGTTTCTATCATTATTCTTGTAGCACGGAGACTATCAATTACAATGATAATTCAAACTGCTTTACATAAATAAAGTAAAACTATCATAAAAAAATAATCAGAACAATAAAAACATGGAATTAAAAAAAATGTTTAACATTTTATTTACAAATTATTTAAGACACTTAAGAACAGAATAGAAATTGATTATACAAAAAAAATACAGTGTGGTCAGTTCGGACGTAGCACAGTGCTCATTTAGTAAATGCACAGATAAACAATATGCTAATTGTGTGTTAATGTTAAGTTAATATTATGCCAAGTCGTCCCAAATAAAACACTGCATGGGAAACGGCTTTGGCGTGTTAGTGTCAGTGCACTATGCTACAAGCTATTGTAAACAAGCTAACGTTCACTAGATAAGTCATATTTTAATCGCTAATATAGCAGATTCATGGAAAATTACATCGCTAATCAGCATTTTTGCCGCAACTAATTTATGAATGAGTCTGCATCAACTACATTAAAGAGAATCGCTTTATTTAAAGTGAATAAAATCCCCTAGTTAATGGAGTTGAACATTAACTGAGTCGCAGCCACACACCTGACTCGTGTGTGTAGAGTAGGTGAGATGAACTGGGAAAGCAGGCAGTGGGTCAAACCACTTTGAGGAAGGGGGGGGGGGACTGTTTCTAAATGCATTTTTGCGTTCTTTTTTTTTTTATTTAAACAATTATTTTAGGTATACATACATATATTTTTCATATAATAGAGAATACATATAATGGAGAGTGCGATTTTTAAAAAAAAAAAAATTTGTTTTTGGGGGGGGGGACAAACCCCGGGATTTACGCCCATGCTTGAGTTAGCGCAGTGTCACTGTGGCGAATCACTCCGTAATAGAAATAGGATTTGTTCTGCACATACAGGAAAATGCTAAGGAATCCGTAGCACTATCATTAGCTGCTAACCTGGAAGTGGCTAGCGGCTAACGCTATGGATTCTTTAGCGTTTCATGTCCAGCTTCAAGAATTTCTCTTAATAGGAGAAAATCCTGACAATTCCGCATATCGAGGGAGTAAATCAATGGAAGGATGAAAGAAAAAAAGACATTTGTTAAAGTGTGCTGAAATAAGTAGAACATTTAAGTAGAACATATCTTTAGGAAATTAAATATTAAATGTAAAACACACACACACACACACACACACACACACACAATTACATACACATCTGTATTACCCAAATAGGATCTGACAAATGTAAACTATTTAATTTTCCATTTATTCTTATGATCAATTTAATACAAAATTACTAAATGTAATCAAATTAATAAAAAAAACACTGCGGCCCGGGTTCGATCCCCGGTCAGGGAACCAACCCCAGCCACTTTCAGTGCCGGGCCCAAGCCCGGATAAATTGGGGAGGGTTGCGTTAGGAAGGGCATCCAGCGTAAAAACATGTGCCAAATCAAACATAATAAAAAAAATGCATTGCATTAATTTGACATTGTATTTTGATTTTATAAAATATAATTGTATATATTATTAAACCAAGCGGGCATTTTATTTAAAATTGTTCTAAAAACGTAAACTGTTCAAATGTGAATGATCACAAATTTTAAAAAATTTACAAAATTAAAATAATAATAATAATAATAATAATAATAATAATAATAAACATTGTAAAATTTTAAATAATAAAAAACAACAAGAGCTGCCACTCTTGGGCCCTTGAGCAAGGCCCTTAACCCTCTATGCTCCGGGGGTCCCTTACGAGGGAAATATCAAGGTCCTTGACGTCGGAGTGACGTGGGGCCGCCTTCCCGTGGGCTCACCACCTGCAGGAGGGACCGTAAGGGACGGTGCTGTGAGGATCGGGCAGCAGTCGAAGGCGGGGGCCTGCTTAGACTGCTGCCCCCGCCACCCGAATTACGGATAAGCGGGAGAAAATGAATGAATGAATGAATGAAAAAACAACAAGCAATTTCGTGTTTTGCATTTCTTACAGACTAAATGTACCAAAATTTAACCGACCATATGGTACATACCGAACTGTGAATTTTGTGAACTATTACACCAATTTCAAACACTGATTGAAACCTTTTCCTCTACTTAAAAAAAAATCACGTAAATAAGGCCACAGGTGGCAAGTTAGAGTTAGGAGTTTTACTATTTAAAAATTTCTGCTTGCTGTTTAACTGATGCTGAACTGTATGTTCTTGCTAAGTAAATACCACCAAGCAGCAATCAAAACACGTTCAAAACGATCTACACAAAATATACAACTTTGAAATGTAGTGAAGTAAAAATCTCCCCAAATGAAAATACTTCAGTAAAGTAAAGATAAGCAAAAAAGCTACTTAAGTACAGTAACACATTACATTTCTTTCCTTACTGTTCAACACTGTTGGTTTGTGAAGGTTAAACTACAGGACGTCAGCTTTAAATCTAGAACTGATTAATGTACATCATTAAACTTTCTTTCGGCTTCTCCCATTAGGGCTCGCCACAGTGGATCATCCGTATTCA
This sequence comes from Silurus glanis, assembly GCA_014706435.1. Taxonomy (NCBI): domain Eukaryota; kingdom Metazoa; phylum Chordata; class Actinopteri; order Siluriformes; family Siluridae; genus Silurus; species Silurus glanis. Next base: position 2,050,976 of record JAAIIK010000066.1, on the reverse strand, counting down.
TGATCCGCATGTTTGATTTGGCACATGTTTTTACGCTGGATGCCCTTCCTAATGCAACCCTCCCCATTTATCCGGGCTTGGGACCGGCACTAAGGCTTGTGCAACCCTAATGGCTGGGGTCGGTTCCCTGACTGGGGATCGAACCCGGGCCGCAGCGGTGAGAGCGTTGCATCCTAACCACTAGACCACCAGAAAAAAAGAAGACATTGATCTACAAACTATGATCTGCTATAACCTGCAAAATCCTGATTATAATTTGTTATAATGTTGCTGTAACATTGTCCAGGCATTAAAAGTTCCAGGTAGTATATTGGGTATATATCTGTAGATGAAAAGCCATGTGGAGACATTACAGTGTGTGTCCATGCTACACCAACAGCATTATCCTTTTGATAATTCATGCTCAGGTCCCCATTATCTCATAATCCATTCCTAACCCAGTCCTATCCCTGGAATTCCTGCTCTTGCGATGAATTCCCATAATGCAATGCCGTGTCCTGATTTAACTCTGGGTCAGCCCTGGTTAAAAATTACCCTAATTGTTATATAAAGGTGTGTATATTTCTGTAGCACACTCTGGTAAAGGGTCAGCTACAGTACACACATATGATAATGGAAGCAGGAATTAGTGTGATGCATTACTTCTGTGATGATACAGTGAAAAATGAAGATTTTATTTATATGATTTGAATGTAGGATAATATATGGGTTTATGATATACATACTGTATAAACTAAATATGGAGTCCTCAGCTGCTCGAATTTCAATGTATATTATCAGAATTTGGAATTATTTCATATCATCCTAAAATAAAAAACCGAGGCAAGCAAATGCACCACCAAACATTACACTTTCAACCCGATCTGTTCATTGAAATAATATTCAATCACTGCATTCGCACATGAACCTCATCACCTCTTTGCTTGTCTTCCCTCAGGTGATCTCTGCTAAATAATAACAGATTCAACTCTGGCCACGATACATTGAGTTCCAATTTTATATTAGTGTTCAAACATTACCAGTGTGACCTCTGTCACTTTAAAGGTATCATGGGCGTTTGTGTCAGATGGGTTTTTTTTTTTTTTTTTTTTTTTAGAAACTGCTGACCTCATGGAATTTTTACACAAAACAGTCTCCAGAGTTTTTCAGGCGGAAAAACCTTGTTGGGTCTATTGTACGAGTTATAGTATAACTATAGAAAATCTATATAACCGTATTTTTCGGACTATAAGCCGCTACTTTTTTCCAACGTTTTGAACCCCGCGGCTTAAACAACGAAGCGGCTTATTTATGAAATTTTCCTGGGTTTTTCCCGGTTTCACAAACTTCAAGGCAAAAAACTGAGCACCAAAACATTAGACCAATGAAATTTCCGAACGGAAACGAAAAAATGCACCTCACCTGTGTTCTGAGATGCATGACTTCGGGAGAAAAAACTTCCACCGATGGAGATTTTTAAATGCACGACGATGCCAAAAGATAAACTCTCCAGAGAAATACTTGTGAAAGGAAAGAGGAAGACAGTGAACAATGACTTTCTTGGTAGGCTACTGTTTAGATACAAGCCGCTGTAACGCGTTGAGTCAGGGTCATGGGAGAGCTCGCTAACTCCAGTTGCAACAGAAATCATTTAAGCACAGACAGGTTTCCAAAACTCGTGCTTTTTTATTTTTCTTGGCAACAGCGTTACGGGTTAGTCAAAGAAACTTAGAACTGAGCATCAGAAAATAATAAGGACATATTCCTCGGTCTTGCACACATGCAGTAATAGCGGAAAAATGCGGCGGCAGGCTATTCCCAAAATACCGCTATGCTCCTAAAGGAAGCGCAACATATTTCACCCGTTACACCGTGTAACAGACACTGTCTTTCATTAAAGCCTGTGTAAAGTTCATTAGTTTCAGTGTAGACACCTGCGGCTTATAGACAGGTGCGGCTTATTTATGTTTAAAATAAAAATCTTTGTCAAATTCATTGGGTGCGGCCTATATATGGGTGCGCTTAATAGTCCGGAAATTACGGTAAATGAAATTTTACATTTACACCATTTGTCAGGACTAGTCACCCTTATTCAGAGCAGCTATGGGTTTAAGGGCCTTGGTCAGGGGCTCGGAATTGGCAGCTTGGTGTGCTAGGGATTTTAACTCATGAGCTTCGGATACAAAGACCAAAGTGCCCTTAACCAATAAGCTACCACTTTCCACCTCACAAATAATCACTCTTTACAGCCATGGTTAACAGAAAAGCATTTCAGGACACACAAAACATCAAACTTTGAGGTGGATAAGCTATAATAGCAAAAGATCACAGGGGTCTACTCAAAACAGCCAAGAATACAAGACGATCATGTACAGAGACTCAACTTTTCAGCTGAAGACTGGAAAAACACCAGGTGATTCAACTAGTTAGTGACTTCAAATGTCCAGTTTCTCCCCATGATAGCCTTAGATTCCAGTTCTTGGCAAAAAGAAGTGAAACCTGATGTGATCTGGACCCGTGGATTGATGTTTTGTGTCATGCTGAGATGCTTTTCAGTTCACTACGGTTGTAAGGAATGATTATATGAGCTAAATGATCCTTCCTGGCCGTTTATGACCAAGCTGGTCATTTTTCTTTGATTTCTCTCTCATCAATAAGTTGCTTCCATCCACAGAACCGTTGCTCACTTAGTAGTTTTTTGTTTTTCACTCAATTCTTTACAAACTTTAGAGAATCCTTGGAGACTGGCAGTTTCAAAAACATCCAAGTCATCCCATTAAGGCACCAACATCCATAACCTACAATTTAATCAAATAACATTCATTGCATGATAAAAGCACTCGTAGCTAGTAAGCTGAACAACAACCAAAAAACACCTACAAACAGATCGACTGCTTTTGCTGCATTATCTATATTATTTCAATAACATTCCTGATCTTTGCAGCAGATGATTTATATAAGGCTAAAAAGGAAACACAGCAAACAAACAAAAAACAGAAAAGAATCCCACACAGAACAAAACAGAGAAACCAGGTAAAAAAAAAAATGAATGCTTGGAAATGTTCCTGTAAGAATTGGACAGACTGTAAGCTGCACTTTTCTTTTGATTGTTTGCCTCTGTTGGAGTAAAAATTTGCCCTGGACTGTAGCTTTCTGGTACCAACGATGTCTCAAAATTGATCCTTCTCAAAAAGAAATGTGAATGTGGAAAAGCAAAGTAGAGTTTATTGCAGTAAAACCACAATCAACCCGAGAGCAAAATAATGACATGTCAGAGATGGTCTAAAAAACCAGTGGCAAAATTTTCTTCATTTATACACATTGAGCATCATAAATTTGGAAATTCACCATATTATGGCCCCTTCCCAGTTACCAATATCTCAGAAACTTCCTTCTTCTGTGGTAATTTAGTTTTTTTTTTCCATTATTCTATCATTATTGTTCCATCATTCTAATTCTTATTAACTTCAGCCTTGTTAAGGTTGGACTTAAAAAAAAAGACAATCTTATTTCCCCTACTTTCTTTCCATTTCTTTTATTCTTTCTTTTGATCATCCGAAGATCCCCCCCCACACACACATCCCTTTGTAAAATATGTAAGTGTCCTGTTTTTGTGACTTTTTTATTCTCAAGATCTTATCTAATGCTATTATAGTTTAGTGCTTACATGATTCTGTGTGCATGCTCAAATTAGTGCTAAAGCATGTTATGTTTTCATACATATGCATATGAATGTAACAAATAATTAGGCTACGTTAACTATAAATTTACACTTATATAGAACATCTTATTCATTTTTATCACCACATTATCTGTGTAAAGCGGCTTTGAAGCGCTATACAAATAAAAATGAATTGAATTGAATTGAATTGAACAAGAGGTCGACCGATAGTGGATTTTACAGTTACCGATAGCTAAGTTGGATCATACTTGCCGACAGCCGATTAATCAACAGATTTTAAAAATCTATATTGGATTAATAAAAACACCATTAAATAATGAAAATGTGCTAAATTTAATATCAAAATTCATTCATGAAGAAATATAATTATCTAATTATTAAATTACAAATAATAAGTATAGCGCTCTCAACGCAGCGTGTCGTCTTGTGTGTAATATTGTGGTGTCAGTGAATCACCTCTAGAGGCCGCTGTATACAGTGTATTGAAATAAAAATAAAAAATTTTGTATCACAATGAATAAAAGAACTACACAACACACACTTAAATGAAGTGTGAGACAAGAAACCACACACACAATTATACATTCTCAGGGACCACTGAACAACTGCGCTGGGTCTGGATTACTCATTAAAATGTTGGGGTTCAAGTCCCAGCATTTCCACGGTGCTACTGTGGGGCCTTTGAGAAAGGCCCTTAACCCTATCTACTTCAGGAACCCCAGATCCCTAACAACCCTTAATATTAAAAAAAAACCATAGAGTGAATGTTGGGCATTTAAGCAAGGCCCTTAACCCTATCTGCTCTAGAGATTGTGTATCGTGGCCAACCCAGTGCTCAGACCCAATCCGAGATATGCAAAAGTCTTTTTAGAGAAGTGGTAGTTCAATGGTTAAGGCTCTATAAACATAAGGTTGGAGATTCAAGCTTTAGCACCACCAAGCTGTCACTGACCTTGAGCAAGGCTCTTAATGCTCTTAGCTTCAGGGACAATGTATTTTGGCTCCATGTCCACATCCATGTGCTCTATATTTAGTGTACTTTACTCTATATAAGTGTAACATGATTAAGAAGTTCCATAGGAGGAATTAGACTGTATGTCTGAATGATTCTATATATGTATGTGTCTGTGTTTGTGTGTCTTAAGGGCTACGACTCAACCTGTGGCGTGTTGACTAAGCTAAACAATCCTGCCGTTAAGGACAGCGTGGTGGTCTCAGTGCTGAAAAAGCAGGGAGCAATCCCCTTCATCAAAACCAACATCCCACAAGGTCTCCTCAAGTAAGAAACACTACAAAACCACACCTTCACACACTCATAAAGCTGATTCTGATGCTAGCAAAAGAAATGTACAGTAATCTGGATAAACCTCATCCTGCCCACTTCTACTGGTACAGTCTCTTATCTCACACTGACTGAGTGATATCAGATTGAAAGCCACACCTGATTCAGCTTGAAAAAAGGTTGATGATTAGCTAATGGTACGACTTGAGTATTGTAAAACTTTTGTGATTAGCTTTGACTAGCAACAACCACACACTTTCACTTGTATTCCATAGCATTCATTTTGCATCCATCTCATTCGTTTCCTGAAGGGGGTTTACTGGTGCATTAGTAGGACATGGAGGGGGGACGGTTTCTTCGCACCACCACCTCAAAACAGTCCAGTTAGCATCCCAAGACCGAGCTAGTCTTCTTGATCAGCTTGAATATTTTTGAATCCCCAGCTCTGATGCTTCCCTCCAAACATACAGCTGCAAACACGACTTGTTGTTTTCTTGCTGTTGTTCGGCAACAATATCTGATAAATAAAAATGTTCGAATTTTACCTGCAATAATAGCACATTTGGAACTCTTCTAAAGCTAATATTAAAAGATTTGGAATTTAATTACAGCATCATACATTATGAATACACAATCATCCTTGTGATATGCAGGGTAACAGATTATGGCTTATTGAACTAGTCATAATGAGTATTTTTATTTATTATAGCTATGAATGTAGTAACCCCATATACGGAAGAACAGTGAACCCCTGCAACATTGAAAAGGTGTGTGGCGGCTCTTCAGGAGGTGAGGGAGCTCTGATTGCTGGAGGAGGATCTATTCTGGGTCTGGGAACCGACATCGGAGGAAGCATCCGCATCCCAGCTGCTTTCTGTGGCATCTGTGGCTTAAAACCAACAAACAACAGGATCAGGTGATTTCTATTTGATGCATAAGAACAAGAATATAATCAGGCATTTAGTGCATTTAGAGACTTACTGTAATAAATAACCATATGGTATTTTTTGCAGTGTGCGTGGACTCTCTTCATGTGTAAAAGGCGGAAAGACGGGTATTCACCAGTAGATCACTTCCTATAGGTCTGTAGATCAATAACTAACAAATATGATAATTAAATGACCTGTGTGTGGGTGTGGTTGTGTTTGCAGCCCTGTCGGCCGTTGGTCCCATGGCCCGTGATGTGGAGAGTCTGGCTCTGTGTATGAAAGCTTTACTCTGCCCAGACATGTTCACTCTGGACCCTACGGTTCCTCCACTACCGTTCAACCAGGAGGTACTGAACACTTCAGTGCAGCGGTGTTTGTGTGTCATGCTTTTTGGTACTCAATCACATTTCTTTGTGAACAGGTGTACGAGAGCTCGGAGCCCCTGAGGATCGGATACTACGAGAACGACAAGTACCATCAGCCGTCTCCAGCCATGAGCAGAGCTCTATGGAAGACCAAAGAGCTCCTGGAAAAAGCGGGACACACGGTATGAGTGCTCGGGTTTGATGTATATCATTGGGATTAAGAGCCAAATCAGAATCGGAACCACAAATCCATTTAGCATTCTTAGTCACACAATAGGAACACAGGATTGGGGCTATAGCACATATAATCCTTATTTTAATCAATAATCCAAGATCTAAACTATTTAAAATCTAATAAAATATACACAATTAAAAAAAAAATAGCTTTAATTCTAAAATCTGATCACCTTTGTGTAAATGTGTCATATAATGCACATAATGAATGAAAGCTTAAACAGATGCATGTGCAGGGTAGCAAACAATGTGAACAGGGCTAGACAAGGACTTGTATAAGAAACAAAACAAGATCAAGAAACCAGCAAACTGTGAAACACAAATAAGCGAGCTAAACTGGCTTGGTAATCACATGTAAACTGGACAAGCTAAAACTGGGTCAAAACAAGACAAACACACAGTTATACACACATCAATTCCATTCCAAGCGATTCAGCTTTATTTGTATAGCTTCAACTTTAACACATCATCATGAAGCTTGATTTCTGTACAGGGGGTGTTGTCATGATGGAACAGTGTTTATGGTCTCTTACTGTAGCTCCATTTTCTGTACAATGTTTCTCAGGGTCTTGAATCAGGGTTAGCTACAACTGCACTGAGACGAATGAGGTCTAGTGCAGAAACAAACTCAGTGGAACAATCCATAGTTTTTCATTTGAATTCATTAGGGTCATAGGGAAAAAATGGTGACATCTGGTGGGGAAAATGGGAAACACAAAGAAAGAAAGGACAAAATAAAAAGCTAGAAACCAAGCAGGAACCCCCAGATCCTGAAATCTTTTTGTCTTAACATTCATCAATGTGATAAACTAAAGATTTTTATACTAAAGGTTAGGGAATTATCATTATTCGTGAAAGACCAAACTGTCATAGACCACTTCTGTTGTAAATGTACTGTACAGTATTAACAGTGCAATATGTTAAGAAGAAATTCAAAATGAATAGCTAGACATGATGATTAATTTGTGACATTGCCATCAGTTGTCTTGTGCAAAGGAAAGGGTGAGTATAAAAACAATTGCCCTATTAGTGCTACTACATCTACTGTAGAAATACATATTATGGCAAGAAACACAGTTAATAAAAGACAAAATACAGTCCATTATTATTTTCAGAAATGAAGGTCAGTCAGTCTCCAAATCTCAAGAACTTTAAATGTATTTTTAAGTGCAGTCTACAGAACTATGAAGAAACAGGTTCCAGGAAAGGAAGATCAAGAGCTACCTCTGCTGCAGAGGATAAGTTTATTAGATTTACATGTCTCATAAACTGTCGATTTACATGCAGTAAAAGTGGCAGATATATTTCAACATCCACTGCACAGAAGAGACTGTGTGAGTCAGGCCTTCATGGTCAAATTGTGGCAAAGAAACTATTACTTCGGAAGAACAAGCTGTAGAAGAAAATTTTGTAGGTCAAGAAAAATAAGGAATTCACATTTAATCAGTGGAAAACTGTCCTTTGGTCAAATGAATCCAAATTTGAGAGTTTTGCTTTGATCATATTGTCTATATTAGAAGTACAGAAAGCGAATGGATGGTTCATGAATGAATGGTTCTCACATGTGATTTAAAGAATGTTTTTATATATATATATATATATATATATATATATATATATATATAACAAGCAGTTCAGATTTACTGTCATTTATATTAATACATTTCATTATTTCAACATAAAACTCCATAAAAACAATTCACTATAAGTGTTCCCGCGAGAGAGCGGGAAAATCAGCCAAACTAATTAGTTGCAAATGCAATTCCGCGATAAACCGCGAGATTTGAACATGGGTAAAGCGGGGGATTACTGTATATATAAATGTAAAGGAACACAGATGGGTGTGATGGTCAGGGGGCACAAACATTTTCACTATGTGCATTGTGTATTGTAGTGCTTATTGTAGTGTTGTAGTGCAATTTTCTGAAAATGTAAAAAAAAAAAGCGACACAAATCTATACTTGTATACTCATGCGTAGATGTGTGTGTGTGTGTGTGTGTAAAACTCTAGCTAATTCCATTCAACCCTCCTCGCATATTCACCGCCTTCAATGAGTTGGTTGTGAGGGGAAACCTGGCAGATGGCGGCGCCACCCTTCTACAGCACTTGTGAGTCTAATGTTTTATCATTAGTTCTTTCATTCACCGTTCCTGTAGTCAAGTAAAAGTTCTAATCACCTGCTTATATCTGACTCCAGTACCATTAAAACTCATTCTTTTACATTTTAAAATGAGTTAAAGTATAAAATTTCTCACTTTTGATAAAAGAAATATAGGAAGTAAAAGTAGTGATGTATGAGAACTCTATTTGAATAAAAGATGTAGTTTAGTGTTCCATTTTTCTGCACATCACACCTTTATAAGGAGAGAGTTCTCTATTGTTTCACACACACACACACACACACACACACACACACACACACACACACACACACACACACACCCTCATTCCACACACAATCTCAGCAGAACATTAGGGTTCTCTCACCACAGCTTCTCATTTAACACTATTGTTTTCACTTCAAATTAGAGAGGAACAGTGTTTTTTCTCAGGTCAAAAAGCCAAATATCGCACATTCAAATATAGTGAAAGAAAAGTTTCCCTGAAATGAAAATACTCTGATACTTGAAAATTGTATTTTAATATAGGAATAAAGAAAAATACTTCCTTACTGTCCACCATCTGGTGTTTCATTTGGGTTTACAGAAAACATGTGATACCTGGTGTCTTTGTGTGTTTTCAGTAAGGAAGGCCCCATCGATCCATCTTTGCAGTACCAGGCTTCAAATTTGAGTCTTCCCACGTTTATGAAGATAATCATATCTCTGCTTCTTAGACCTTTTGTGAGTTTAGCTATTCAAGTTCCTGTCAACCAATTTCAATGCAATAACTGATGATATGACTATTTAAAAAATATTCAAAAGAGCATCTATTTGTATTATAAAAGAGTTATGGACTAATGCACTTGCTAACCTGTTAAATTATTAATGCATTTGTTCAACAAATAGTTATTGAGGTACTTTATTCAGCACATTGAGACATAAAGAAAGCATAATATTTTCATCCATATACTATACTAAAGTATTGGAACAAAACAAAAAACCAAGATGAAGCAGCAGTTTACTTCAGTAAGCAGTTCTACTGTACCTTATAGGTTAGAAAAAGGCTTACCCACCTCTAAAAGCAAGTATACAAACATCTACTGATACTTTAAAATCTTATGTAAAGATAGTCACTTTACATAACAATGGTGGTGATTTCCAACGGATTTGGCAACCATTCAATGTTCCTGTAAGCACCATTGGGGCAAGTGGAAGCAGCATCGCTCCACCATCAACCAGCCCTGCACAGGAACTCCTTGCAAGATTTCTGAGTCAGAAGGTTAGTCAGAATCAAGGACCACTCAGAAAGAGCTCTAGTAAGACTTGGAGGCAGAAAGTACAGTTGCCATTAATAAAACCAAAGGCAATGCACTTTATCGCAATTTATCCATCCACACAGTATCTATCTATCTGTCCATCCATCCATCCATCCAGCCATCCAGCCATACATCCAGCCATACAGTATACATCATCCACATTATCTATCCATATAATATCCATCCATCTATCCATCCATCCAGCCACACAGTATCCATCCAGCCAGCCAGCCAGCCAGCCAGCCAGCCATCCATCCATCCACTCATCCATCATCCATCCATCCAGCCATACATCCAGCATACAGTATACATCATCCACATTATCTATCCATATAATATCCATCCATCCATCCATCCATCCATCCATCCATCCATCCATCCATCCACTCATCCATCATCCATCCAGCCATCCATCCACACAGTATCAACCTATCCATTTACATTTTCACATTTACAGCATGTATCCATCTATCCAATATTAATTGTTTGTTTATGAATTTTCCCTCAGTATCCACACATGGCTGCCCTCGTACACGCCTCCAGTGGAGTCAGGTAAGATGCGATGTTCACTGGAATGTGAAGGTCTGTGGTTGGTGTGTGAGGTTTGGTTCTAGCTGGAGCTACATGTACATCTAAATAATCATCACACACTTTGAACACAAACAAGGTCATAAAACAGCAACAACACAAATCGCTTCTAATAACAAACAAGTCAGGTGAGATTGTAATGGTACCAGGCAGCCTTCTAATAGTTACTCAAACAATATAGATGGATTTTTTTACACTATATGGACAAAACTACTGGAACACCTGACTTTTCCAGCCATATGTGGTTCTTCTCCAAACTGTTACCACCAACTTGGAGGACACAATTGTTTCAGATGTTTTTGGATGCTACTGTATAGCATAGAATCTTCACTTGAACTAGGAGACCCAAACCTGTTCCAGCATGATAGTGCTGCTGTGCACAAATCCAGCTTTATGAAGATATGCTTGGATATGTGTGGAAGATCTTGAGTAGCCTGCTATAAAGCTCTCAACCATATTAAACACATTTGGGATGAATGTGAACACTGGCTGCACCCCAGGCCTTCTCACCTCACCTACATCAGTACCTGACTTTACTAAGACCCTTATATCTCCACCAGCTGCTTCATGGAAAAGTAAAAATTTTTAAAATGGAATCGAATCCTTTGGAAATCAATTTTTTCAAATTAATTTTTTTATTATTATTTAGAATAGAATAACCAGAATTAATAACAGGATAAGGATTTAAAAGTAAAATAAATATAAATAGATTAAAATTTTTTTTTATTAAAAAATAAATACAAATAGAATAAAAATAACACATTATATTATTATTATTATTATTATTATTATTATTATTATTATTATTAGTAGTAGTAGTAGTAGTAGTAAAAATTGTATTAATAATAATAATAATAATAATAATAATAATAAAATAAAATAGAAAAATTTCATAGAATTTACAAAATTTTGAGACTTTACAAACATAATGAATATTCCACAAGGAAAACTCAGTCTCATTTATTTTTGTATTTATTTCTCAGTAAAAATTAACAATAAAATAGCGAGCCTTCTGATGCACCACTGCATATTGTATCCTTTCCATATTTTATCTCCTGAGCTCATCACATTCTTCTCATGTGTGTTTTTTTTTGCCTGGTAGATCTCCAGCAGATCTGTGGAAACAGCACAAAGAGGCTGAGGTATGTGTGTGTGTATGTGTGTGCGTGTGTGTGCGTGTGTGTGTGTGTGTGTGTGATTTTATTTGCCTTTGATAAAGCATTGACATGTTCGGATGTTCCCGAATTATTATTAATGTCATAGAGAACATTACAGCTCGATGTTCATGTCTGTAGGATTACATCCATGAGACGGTAGCTGAGTGGAAGAGGCTGGAGCTGGATGTTCTCCTCTGCCCCATGCTGGGGCCGGCCTACAACTTCAACTACACCGGAAAAATAGGCGGTAACCTACAATGTTAAAAAGTTGGAAGAATTGCTTGTAAACTGTATGCTATACACCAGGGGTCCCTAAACTTTTTTTCTGTGAGGGCCACATCATTTTTCCTTTCTTTAGGAACCGATAGTAGATTTTATCGGTACCAAAAAGCTAGACTGTATCGTGCTTGCCGATAACCTATTAATCAACTGATAGTTTTTAGAATGGATACTGGATAAAAAAAATAAACAAAAACTGTCAGGCGAAAGAACATGCCGGAAAACCGTAGTGAAATCCACAAAGGTTTTTAATGAAAAAATAAAGAGCAAGGCAGAAAACGGCAAAACCGCAACAAAACTCCAGGTTAACTAAGCCTGGTGAAAACTATGGCTAGACAAAATACACAGAGTCCTGTAAACAACGATAAGCTAAAGAGAGTGCTTGGATAGTCCGACAGTGTTCCTTAGCCTAAGCTGTAGAACGGACAATGTGCTGGTGGAGGAATGGGGTTTAAGTAGCGTGCAAACTGATGAGGGCCAGGTGTAGCTGATTAGTAAGTGGGAGAGCTGCTTGGAGTGATAGGTGGAGGTGTGGCTGGTGGATCCCTGACACAAACAAACACTCCATGTAAAATAATACTAAACATTTTTACAAGAAAAAAATAAATAAACAGCACTGAATCATGAAAATGTGCTAAAGGAAATAAATAAGAATATATTCATTAATAAATATAATTATATAATTAATAAATTATGAATAATAAGCATAATATAGCGTGTATCTCATAATATCTCATGTGTAAAAACAAACAGGAGGTGGAGCTGGAGGTAGCAGAGATGAAGACGAGGTTTTCGTTGAGTTTATTAGAGAGACAACACATGCAGGTCGTTTTGGAGACAAGGTGAGGGAGGCGAGATTGAGATGGTTTGGACATGTGCAGAGGAGGGACATGGGGTATATCAGTAGGAGAATGCTGAGGATGGAGCCACCAGGAAGGAGGAAAAGAGGAAGACCAAGGAGGAGGTTTATGGATGTGGTGAGGGAAGACATGCAGGTAGTTGGTTTGAAAGAGGCAGATGTAGAGGACAGGGGGGTATGGAGATGGATGATTCACTGTGGCGACCCCTTGTGTCAGTGAGTCACCTCTAGAGGCTGCTCTCATAATGACAGCTGACTGGAAACCGGAAAAACTATTATATGGATCATATGGATAACTGAGGGAAATTGTAGTTTGAAAGCCAACATGTATTTTCAAATACAGATAAAATATGATTAAACCCTCTGGCATCGTTCAGAGGGCAATTCCTAATGTTTCCCTGCTATCACTATATGTGTGGTATGAGGTGGTAGCTCAATGGATAAGATGTTCTGATCGGAAGGTCATGGGTTCAAATCCCAGCACCACTAAACTACTGGGCCCTTGAGCAAGGCCTTTAACCCTCGTTGCTCAGCTGTATATATGAGATAAGCTGCTCTGGATAAGGGCATCTGCCAAATAACATAAATGTAAATGCGAAACCAAAAGTTTGTGCACCTGTGACCATTACAGCCATGTTCTTCTTCCCCAAACAGTTTCCACAAACATTGTACCCAGACTTATTACAAGTACCTTAAGACCTAAACTTGTTCCAGCATGACATTGGTCCTGTGCACAAAAGCAAGCTCCATGAAGACATGGTTGTTGGTGTTAATGTTGAAATTGCAGAACTTGAGTGTCCTGCAGAGAACCCTGACCTCCTCAACCCCACTGAACCATTTTGGAATGAACAGGAACTGGAGTCTTTTCACCTCCTTAGCAAAAAAATCCTAACTTACCACTTATGTTATTTTATATTAATAACATATTATAGCCATGTATTATTTTATTGGGTTTTATACTAATGAACTAAAAAGGTTCCCTGGTGGTCTAGTGGTTAGGATGCGGCGCTCTCACCGCGGCCCGGTTTCGATCCCCGGTCAGGGAACCAACCCCAGCCATTAGGGTTGCACAAGCCTTAGTGCCGGTCCCAAGCCCGGATAAATGGGGAGGGTTGCATTAGGAAGGGCATCCAGCGTAAAAACATGTGCCAAATCAAACATGAGGATGATCCGCTGTGGCGACCCCTAACGGGAGAAGCCGAAAGTCAAGTCAAGTCAAGTCAAGTCAAGTCAAGTTTATTTCTATAGCGCTTTTCACAACAGACATTGTCTCAAAGCAGCTTTACAGAAATCAACAGTGAAGGTGAATGGTGTGTGTTTATCCCTGATGAGCAGCCGTGGCGACTGTGGCAAGGAAAAACTCCCTTAGATGTTATGAGCAAGAAACCTTGAGAGGAACCAGACTCAAAAGGGGAACCCATCCTCATTTGGGTGACATCAAGAGTTTGATCATAAATCTTTCAACAATACAAAGAAAGAAAGTTATACTAATGAACTAATGACCTTCTGATATCCGTATGTAAAGTGGACGGTGTGTAACCCCTGTGTCGTTGTGTTCAGGTCCTCTGAGTTACACTGCTCTCTACAACGTGCTCAACTTCCCCGTCGGAGTCGTTCCTGTCACAGTGGTCACGGACGAGGATGAAGATCAGCTCAAACACTACAAAGGGAACTTTGGAGACGTCTCAGACAAGACCTTTGTCAAGGTAACATGACTCAGAGTTTATTCTTTGACTCGACTTGGTACAGGTAACAAATCGAGTCGTGTAAGTCACTTAAAACACTGACATTCAACTTTTATTTTTTACTATTTTTTTTATTTTAGTAGCAAAAGGGGCGGAGTTACTTGTTTAAGATGCTTCTTAGGTCATCTGAACAACAGAAACAATTCTGCCATAAAATTCCAAGCAAAGGTTCTGCATCTGCTGTTTCAGCTATTTTACTATACAGTAATCCCCCGCTTTACCGCGGCCCGAGTCTCACGCCCCGGTTTATCGCGGAATTGCATTTGCCACATAACAAATTAGTTCGGCTGATTTTCCTGGTCTCTAAAACAATAGACCAAATAATTTATAGGGAATTGTTTTCATGGAGTTTTATGTAGAAATAATGGAATTTATTAATCAAAATATAATTATTGATTATAAAATGAAGTAAAATGTTAATACAGTACAGTACCGTATACATAAAATAGCATTTTTGGGGTGGCGTCTGTTTATCGTTGGCGGTTTTGGAACGTAACCTCAGCGATAAACGGGGGATTACTGTATTTTTGAACCTTTCATTTGCTTTTATAGCCTTTCGCTTCTGCTTATAACCATCCATTTGTCATTTTAATTCATAAATCAGTTTTCAATTCTCATTAATATTCATTAGCCTGCCAAAAACATCATGTCAGTAAAAAAAATATTAAAGTTAGGCTAAAATG
Organism: Silurus glanis; assembly: GCA_014706435.1. Lineage (NCBI taxonomy): Eukaryota > Metazoa > Chordata > Actinopteri > Siluriformes > Siluridae > Silurus > Silurus glanis. The sequence goes on along the minus strand of JAAIIK010000066.1, from coordinate 2,035,775 downwards.
AAAAATAACCAAAAAATAAAAAAAAAATTACTGAGTCTTTATATATTGTCAATTTGTTTAACAACAACAACAACAACAACAACAACAACAACTACCATGCAGCCCAGTCTATGATTTTTGTATTAGGTCATATGGCTTGCAGATGCTAATATTCAGAAGGAAATCTGACAATGAATTAGGCAGGAATGGAGCTTATAGGATCTCAGGGTGGCAGTAGTAGAGCTTTTGGGTGTCAGGATGGCAGCAATATAACTTTTGGGTCTCAGGGTAGGGGTAGTAGAGCTTATAGGCTCTTGGGGTGGCAGGAATAGAGATTTTGGGTCTCAGGATTGCAGGAAATGAGCTTCTGGGTTTCTGGGTCGCAGTAGTAGAGCTTGTAGGGGGAGTAGTAGCTCAGTGGTTAAGGTGCTGGGTTACTGATCGAAAGGTCAGTGATTCAAGCCTCAGTATCGCCAGGCTGCTACTCTTGGGCCCTTAACCCACTGTGCTCCAGAACCCTGCGCTATGAGCAAGCAGGGATATACGAAGAAAATAATTTCACTGTGCTGTAATGTATATGTGACAAATAAAGGATATTCTGTGCCATAGGCTCTCAGTGTGGCAGAAATGACATTTTGTGTCACAGGATGGCAGAAATTGAATTTATTGGGTTTCAGGATGGCAAGAATATGGCCTGTGGTGTTAGAACTTATAGGGTGCCAGGATGGCAGGGGAAGAGATTTTGGCTCTCATGGAGGGAGTAGTAGAGCTTTTTGTCTTTCAGCATGCAAGAAAGCAAGAAAAGGTACTTGTTGGGTCTCAGGATGGCAGAAATAAGGCATGTGGCTTATGGAAAGCAGGAGTAGAACTTGTGGGTTTCAAGAGGTCAGGAGATTATTTAGAGGAGCTTGGCTTGTGGCTTGGCTTGGATATGTTAATGTTTAAAAGGCAAACTGACAATTAATTAGACAGAATTGTAGCTTTTGGGTCTCAGGATGACAGAAGTAGAGATTTTGGGTCATGCTTCTAAATATATACTGTAGATGAGCCACCTGGACCAAAGTAACGGGAATTATGCAAAGATGTTGTTCGTGGACTACAGTTCAGCGTTTAACACCATAATTCCCTCCACACTCACCTCTAAGTTGGAGGTCCTGGGACTCAGCCAGCCGCTGTGTCAATGGATCTCTAACTTCCTGACAGACAGACCACAAGCCGTACGGGTGGGAAAACACACCTCATCCACCCTCACCCTCAGCACTGGCGCCCCCCAGGGTTGTGTTCTGAGCCCCCTGCTTTACTCAATGTACAAACATGACTGTGTGGCCACATCCAACTCCACCACCATCATCAAGTTTGCTGACGACACTGTTGTGGTGGGTCTGATCTCCAACAACGATGAGACGGCCTACCTACAGGAGGTTAAAAACCTGGAGAGATGGTGCCAGGAGAACAACCTTCTCCTGAACGTCAGCAAGACTAAGGAGTTGATCGTGGACTTCAGCACAAAGCGGGAGCGGTCATACCAACCTATAAACATCAGCGGGACCCCAGTGGAGAGAGTGGACAGTTTCCGGTACCTTGGTGTTCACATCACACAGGATCTGTCTTGGTCCTGTCACACCAACACCCTGGTGAAGAAGGCCCGGCAGCGTCTGTACCATCTGAGACGCTTAAGGGACTTTAAACTTCCCTCTCAGGTGCTTAAGACTTTCTACACCTGCACCATTGAGAGCGTTCTGACGGGTAGCATCACTTCCTGGTTCGGGAACAGCACCATGCAGGACAGACGAGCCCTCCAGAGGGTGGTGCGTTCAGCTGAACGTACCATCCACACCGAGCTCCCTAACCTGCAGGACATCTACAGCACGCGGTGCCGGACCAGAGCTAGGAAGATTATGAAGGACCTCAGCCATCCCAACAATGGACTCTTTTCTCTGTTGCGTTCGGGGAAACGCTTCCGCTCCCTGAAAGAGAACACAGAGAGAATGAGGAGGAGCTTCTTCCCGCAGGCCATTCGGAGTTTAAATCAGGAAACACCCAGAATCTAAAAACTGGCCCACTCTCTCCATCATCACACTTCTTCTCTGTACATATCTCACCTTTCGCACCACGACACTTTAAACTCTGGACTTGCACAGCACAGTGCACTTTATATTTTATTTTATTTTATTTTATACCACACCATACTGCACATGGACATTTTACGGACCTTTAAACCACACCATACCGCACACGGACACTTTATGGACAACCCACCACTAAAATTGTCTATTGTTTACATTTTATTACACATTGTTTACTGTTTATATGTATATTTGTTTCATACATATATCTTTATATATCTTTTATATCTTTATATTCTTATATTTTATTTTATTTATTTTATTTTATATAGTTTTTTATACTTTATACTTATTTATCTGCCTTCTTTTCTTTTTCCCCATCCTATTCTCTCATGCCGGACCGTCGTATAAAGCATTTCACTGCATGTCGTACCCTGTATGTATGTGTATGTGATGGATAAAATTTGATTTGATTTGATTTGATTTGATATTCAGAAAGAAAACTAACAATTAATCAGAATTGATAATGGGCTGAAACCAGTTAAGATGATGTTTGCTTTTACAAAATTATTAGTTTCAATGAACGTTTCAGGATAACACTGTATCTTGCCACAAGAGGGCAGCATTTCTACATGTACTTCTCAGGATGGCAGGAGTTGAGTTTCTAGAATTTTAAGACAGCTTGAGAAGAGCTTGTCTGGTCTCAGGGTGGCAGAAGTTTAGTTTCGTGAATTTTAGAATGGCAGGAGAAGAGTTTGCTAGATATTTTGATGGCTAGAATAGAGTTTGTTAGAGCTCAGCCTAGTATGAGAAGAAGTTTAAGGAGCTATTTTGGTTTTCAGGTTTAGAAAGGTAGACCAACATTCTGCTCAAACAGAATTCTGAGAGATTGAGTCAATCGCTAACTTCACCATCAGCCAACAAATTAGTGCCACACCTTACAAATATTCCAGTATAAACATTTAATGTGTTTCCTATTTAATGAGGAAATAAGAGAGGGGAGATTTAGTGTGATGTAGCATGTGGTTTGGGACACAGGCCAACTGCATATCAATGTGAACTTGTAAACTTGTGTGTGTGTGTGTGTGTGTGTGTGTGTGTTACAGGCCATACAAGGTGGTGTGGGTCTGCCTATAGGAGTGCAGTGTGTGGCTCCGCCCTGGCAAGAAGAGATGTGTTTACGTCTTATGAGAGAAGTGGAAATGCTTTGTGCCAAGAACAAAAGCTTCAACACGCACCACTAAACACACACACACACACACACACACACACACACACACACACACACACATGCACACACAGGTTATCTTTGTCACACAGATTAACAGATTAAAAGGACATTATCTCATGAAAATTTATCGAGCTACTCACGATCCAGACTTGGGTGTGGGCGTGGCCTAAGGTTTTCATTCAGCTCATAATAAACTTCTGATTATGAATTGTGAATTATGATTACATTTTAATGCAGACATAGTTGGCATTATTGAATATAATCTGCATTTCTAAAACTAAATAAACCACTCTGGGGTGTGTGTGTGTGTGTGTGTGTCTCTGTGTGTATGTAGATTCAATGTTGATTCATACTTATATATATGAGCACATGTTGCTTTTTTTACTCTTACTACATTATTTTAATTATCATGTTTTATTTTTTTCTCTTTTCTACATTCGCTACCAAATAATACATTCATGATGAAAGTGAGTACCGTAATTAAGTGTTATGTGCTGCACCACCCGTGAAAGATTTGCTCCTGAACACTATAAAAGAAAACATCAACCATTATACCTAAAATAACCCAAAATAATCGCTATTTTTAAATTTTGTGTTAATAAAATCATTTGTTAGCATTCAGGTCTGACATTTTTTTAATTGTACCTGCATTTTTGACACAAACAAAATTTATATTGTTTTATTCAGGATGGCAAAATGAAGCTTCTTGGGTTTTAGGATGGAGGAGAGTACAGTACAGTAGAGTAGAGTGGAGTACAGTAAAGTAGCGAACAGTAAAATAGAGTACAGAAGAGTAGTGTAAAATAGAGTAGAGTACAGTAAAGTAGAGTACAGTACAGTAGATTAGAGTACAGTAGAGTACAATAGAGTAGACTTGAGTACAGTAGAGTAGTGTAGAGTAGAGTACAGTAGAGCACAGTACAGTAGAGTACAGTAGAGTGGACTAGAGTAGAGTAGTGTAAAGTAGAGTAGAGTACAGTAAAGAAGAGTGCAGTACAGTAGATTAGAGTACAGTAGAGTACAATAGAGTAGACTTGAGTACAGTAGAGTAGTGTAAAGTAGAGTAGAGTACAGTAGAGCACAGTACAGTAGAGTACAGTAGAGTGGACTAGAGTAGAGTAGTGTAAAGTAGAGTAGAGTACAGTAAAGAAGAGTGCAGTACAGTAGAGTACGGTATTGTGGAGTAGAGTAGCGTACAGTATAGTAGAGTACAGTTTTCCCTGTTTACTGTATAGTACAGTAGAGTAATGTAGAGTACAGTAGAATTTAGTACAGTAGGGTACAGTAGAGTATACTAGATTACAGTAAAGTAGCGTACAGTAAAGTAGCGTACAGTAAAGTAGAGTAGTGGAGTGGAGTAAAATAGAGTAGAGTACAGTGCAGTAGACTAGAGTACATTAGAGCAGTGTAGAGTGGTGTAGATTACACTAATGTAGAGTACAGTGGAGTACAGAGAACAGTAGAGTACAGTAAAGTAGAGTGCATTACAGTAGAGTACATTACAGTAAAGTAGAGTACAGTATAGTAAAGTAGAGTGGAGTACAGTATAGTAGAGTACAGTAGAGTAGTGTACAGTACAGTAAAGTAGAGGACAGTGCAGTACAGTAGAGTACAGTAACGTACAGTAAAGTACAGTAGAGTACAGTAAAGTACAGTAAAGTGCAGTGCGGTACAGTAAAGTACAGTAGAGTGGAGTACAGTATAGTAGAGTGGAGTACAATACAGTAGAGTAGAGTACAGTAGAGTGGAGTTGCGTTTGTGGCCCTCAGAAAAGCAGGAGCTTTTAGTTTACATGTTGAAGAAGTAAAGTTTTTGTGGCATACAGTCCTCCCCATGGCAGATGTATCATCTTGCATTTCTCTTGATGACACAAGTAAAACTTCAGGAATAAGATTGTCCAGTTTTGGGAAAAGCAAGAGTAGAACTTTTGGGTTTTAGGATGGCAGGAGTAGAGCTTGTTGAGTCTCAGAAGTAGATCTTTTGGGTTTTAGGATGGCAGAAGTAGAGCTTGTTGGGTTTTAAAATAGAAAGAGTAGAGATTTTGTTTTTTATGTTGACAGTAGCGAATGTTTTGGGTCTCAGGATGGCATGTAAAGTATTGCTTAATATAGCAAAAGTAGTAGTTTGTGTTTCTCTTGATGGCACACACAAAGTTTGTGTAAATTGAGGAATTATGATTGTTGATTTTTTTTTAAAAAGGCTTCAGATTCCCTCAACAAGAAAGAAATCCATACAGTAAAGTTCTCTTGATGCTTCTTCACCCAGTTATCATGACGTATGCAATGTGCTTGTATTCCAAAGGATCGTTATTGTGGTTCGTCCTCATGTTGTGTAATGTTGCGTGAAAACGTGTAGGAACATTAAGAAACACAATAGCATCCTGTCATTAAATGGAATGACACCTAGTCCTCCAGTTTACCGCTTCATTGGAAAGGAGGATGTGGTCAATATTTTTCTTTCTTTCTTTTAGTTTTGCTCTTTCATGTTCCCTTTGTGTGTGTGTTTTTTTTTTTTTTTACACAGAATGCTGTCTCTGTTTGAGAGGAACATTTGAAGGTGCTGCAGATGAACTTAATGACACATGACATTTTTATTTCCTTTTGCTTGTGATGTAAATATGGGTTTGTTCTAGGCTTTATATATTTAAATGTTTTTTTTTTCGGTGGCAGTCCATAAAGGAATACCTGCTTTTATTCAGCCTTGTTCGAACCCAGCCATTATGGATGCACAAGCCAGTGCACTCTTAGTGCCGGTCCCAAGCCCGGGTAAATGGGGAGGGTTGCGTTAGGAAGGGCATCCAGCGTAAAACATGTGCCAAATCAAATATGCGGATCACAAATGAGAGGCCCGGGTTAACAACGACCGCCACAGGTATCGTTAGCCGACAGGGTACCGGTGGAAATTGGGCTACTGTTGGCCGAAGGAGGAGAAGGAGAGGAGGAAGACGTCTACAGAGACGACAGGGAAAGGAGCAGTGTAGGAGAGTGGAGGTTTGGGTTGGTACTTTAAATGTTGGTACTATGACGGGTAAAGGGAGAGAGGTAGCTGATATGATGGAGAGGAGAAAAGTAGATATGCTGTGTGTTCAGGAGACCAAGTGGAAAGGGAGTAAGGCCAGGAACATTGGAGGTGGGTTCAAACTGTTCTATCATGGTGTGGATGGAAAGAGAAATGGTGTAGGGGTGATTCTGAAGGAAGAGTACAGTAAGAGTGTAGTGGAGGTGAAGAGAGTTTCTGATAGGGTGATGATCGTGAAGGTGGAAGTTGAAGGGATGATGATAAATGTCATCAGTGCCTATGCTCCACAAGTTGGCTGTGAGATGGAGGAGAAGGAAAGATTCTGGAGTGAATTAGATGAAGTGGTAGATGGTGTACCTAGGAAAGAACGATTGGTGATTGGGGCAGACTTTAATGGGCATGTAGGTGAAGGGAACAGAGGTGATGAGGAGGTGATGGGTAGGTATGGTTTTAAGGAGAGGAATGTGGAAGGGCAGATGGTGGTGGATTTTGCTAAAAGGATGGAAATGGCAGTGGTGAACACTTATTTTAAGAAGAAGGAGGATCATAGGGTGACGTATAAGAGTGGAGGAAGGTGCACACAGGTGGACTATGTGCTATGCAGGAGATGCAACCTAAAGGAGATTGGAGACTGTAAGGTGTTGGCAGGGGACAGTGTAGCTAGACAGCATCGGATGGTGGTCTGTAGGATGGTTTTGGAGGCGAAGAAGAAGAGGAGGAGAGTGAGGACTGAAAGAAGAATAAGATGGTGGAAACTGAAGGAGGAAGAGTGTAGTGTGAGGTTCAGGGAAGAGGTCAGACAGAGGCTCAGTGGTGTTAAGGAGGTGTTGGATGATTGGGCAACTACTGCTGGAGTGATGAGGGAGGCAGCTAGAAAAGTACTTGGTGTAACATCTGGAAATAGAAAGCAAGACAAGGAGACGTGGTGGTGGAACGAGGAAGTGCAGGAGAGCATAAGGAGAAAGAGGTTGGCAAAACAGAAGTGGGATAGACAGAGTGATGAGAAAAGTAGGCAGGAGTACAAGGAGATGCGGCAGCAGGTTAAGAGGGATGTGGCGAAAGCCAAGGAAAAGGCATATGAGGAGCTGCATGAGAGGTTGGACACTAAGGAAGGAGAAAAGGATTTATACCGATTGGCCAGGCAGAGGGACCGAGCTGGGAAGGATGTACTGCAAGTTAGAGCAGTAAAGGATGGAGAGGGAAATGTTTTGACTAGTGAGGAGAGTGTGTTGAGAAGGTGGAGGGAGTATTTTGAGCAGCTGATGAATGAGGAAAATCAGAGAGAGAGAAGGTTGGATGATGTGGAGTTGGTGAAGCAGGAAGTGGATAGGATTAGTAAGGAGGAAGTGAGAGCAGCGATTAAGAGGATGAAGAGTGGAAAGTCGGTTGGACCAGATGACATACCGGTAGAAGCGTGGAGATGTTTAGTAGAGATGGCAGTGGAGTTTTTGACCAGATTGTTTAACAGGATTTTGGAAGGTGAGAAGATGCCTGAGGAATGGAGAAGAAGTGTGCTGGTACCGATCTTTAAGCATAAAGGAGATGTGCAGTCTTGCAGTAACTACAGGGGAATTAAGTTGATCAGTCACACCATGAAGTTATGGGAAAGAGTAGTGGAAGCCAGGCTGAGAGAAGAGGTGACCATCTGTGAGCAACAGTATGGTTTCATGCCGAGGAAGAGCACCACAGATGCCTTATTTGCTTTAAGAATGTTGATGGAGAAGTATAGAGAAGGACAGAAGGAATTGCATTGTGTATTTGTGGATTTAGAGAAGGCGTACGACAGGGTGCCAAGAGAGGAGTTGTGGTACTGTATGAGGAAGTCAGGTGTGTCAGAGAAGTATGTGAGGGTGGTGCAGGACATGTATGAGGACAGTGTGACGGCAGTGAAGTGTGCAGTAGGAACGACAGACTGGTTCAGGGTGAAGGTTGGACTGCATCAAGGATCGGCCCTGAGCCCTTTCCTGTTTGCAGTGGTGATGGACAGGTTGACGGACGAGGTCAGACAGGAGTCTCCCTGGACTATGATGTTTGCGGATGATATTGTGATTTGTTGTGAGAGTAGGGAGCAGGTTGAGAAGAGCCTGGAGAGGTGGAGATATGCGCTGGAGAGAAGGGGAATGAAACTCAGTAGGAGTAAGACAGAATACATGTGTGTGAATGAGAGGGAGGGCAGTGGAGTTGTGCGGTTGCAGGGAGAAGAGCTGGAGAAGGTGGAGGAATTCAGGTACCTGGGGTCAACAGTGCAAAGTAATGGTGAGTGTGTTAGAGAAGTGAAGAAAAGAGTGCAGGCAGGGTGGAGTGGGTGGAGAAGAGTGACAGGAGTGATTTGTGATAGTAGGGTATCTGCAAAAATGAAAGGGAAAGTTTATAGGTCTGTGGTGAGACCTGCGATGTTGTATGGATTAGAGACAGTGGCATTGAGTAAAAGACAGGAGGTGGAGCTGGAGGTAGCAGAGCTGAAGATGTTGAGGTTTTCGTTGGGAGTGACGAGGATGGATAAGATTAGAAATGAGTTTATTAGAGGGACAGCGCATGTAGGATGTTTTGGTGACAAGGTGAGGGAGGCGAGATTGAGATGGTTTGGACATGTGCAGAGGAGGGACATGAATTATATTGGTAGAAGAATGCTGAGGATGGAGCCACCAGGTAGGAGGAAAAGAGGAAGGCCAAGGAGGAGGTTTATGGATGTGGTGAGGGAAGACATGCAGGTAGTTGGTGTAAAAGAGGCAGATGTAGAGGACAGGGTGGTATGGAGACAGATGATCCGCTGTGGCGACCCCTAATGGGAGCAGCCGAAAGAAGAAGAAGATTCAGCCTTGTTCGCTGTGATGTCTCTGTTTCGGAAATGATCGAGTTTTATATCAGTGGCAAGTGCATCCTGTTGTCTTAAAATATTCCTTTACATCTTATTCTTGCTCTAAAAAAATCTAATTTGACTCTAGTGACTAGGCGTGGTAACAAAAAGCATATCCAAAGAACATTTATGGCACTTACAATGATCTCATTTATAAAATTGATTAATAAACTGATTAATTATTTGTATTATTATATATAGGGGAGTGGTAGCTCAGTGGTTAAGGTGCTGGGTTAATGATTGGAAGGTCTGGGGTTCAAGACTTTCAAGACCTTATAAATCTCTTGGGCCCTTGAGCAAGGCCCTGAACCCTTTGTGCTAAATGGGTGTCATATCATAGCTGATCCTGTGCTCTGACGCAAGCTTGGATATGTGAAGAATAAATTTCATTGTGCTGTAAAATATATGTGACAAATAAAAGCTATTCTATATATAAATATTATGAATATAAATGAATATAAAATCTAATTTATAAACTAGGGAGGTTGTAGCTTAATGGTTATGGCATTAGACTTCGTATCCGAAGGTTGTGAGTTCAAATCCCACACCAAGCTACCACTCCTGGGTCCCTGAGCAAGGCCCTTAACCCCATCACTGCTCAGTTGTATGATTGAGATAAATGTAAGTCACTCCAGATAAAGGGCATCTGCCAAATGCTACTAATGTAAATGTAAAATTAAGCAGGTGAGGGTTAAGAAGTGGCAGCTTGTTGGCGTTGGGATTTGAACTTGCGATACAAAAAGCAGAAGGAAGAATACTTGAAGAAGGAAATAGAAGGATGTTGGTAAAAGTATATGAAATGTATATAAAGAAGCTTTTATATTAAAAGAAAAATACATATGAACATGTATATGTGTATATATATATATATATATATATATATATATATATATATATATATATATATATATATATACATACACATACACATACACATACATATATACCGGAACATAGTTAAAATCTGAGTTTCCCCAGGAATGTATTAAGTGGCGGACTGCAAGTTTGTTTAGTCACCGCCTCGCACTTCGAGCGCATTTTTTAATTATTATTAAACTTGAACAACATAAACATAAACATACACAACAATGCCAGTGGTATAAAAAAGAAACTGGAGTTAGCGCAGTGTCACTGTGGCGACTCACCACTACCGGAAATACGATTTGTTTCGCGCATGTATTAAAACGCCAAAGAATTCTTAAGCGGTTTAGGTCCAGCTTAAATAATTTCTCTTAAAAGCAGAAAATCCTGACAATTCCACATTTCGAGGGAGTAAATGAATGAATGTTGGAAGGAATTAAGACATTTGTTAAAGTATGCTGAAATAAATACAACAGTAGATCATATCTTAAAAATGTTTTATAGTAAATGTAAAACAAACACACACACACACACACACACGCACGCACGCACGCACGCACGCACTTACATGCACATCTGTATTACCAAAAAGTGGTCTGACAAATGTAAACTATTTAATTTCATTTTTCAATTAATTTCATTTTATTTAATTAATTTAATTTGTGGCAATTTAATTGATTACTCAATTTAATCAATATAATAAAAAAGTATAATTTTTTTCTTTCTTTTTTTCTTATTTTATATATAATACTAGCTGAAAGTACCCGTGCTTCGCTACGGAAGGCAGAACGCTAAGCAATATGGCAATAAGCAGTAAGCACTGAGCAGGACTGGATGATCAGAGATCAGAACGTAACGTCAACAAATAACGTACTACCCCTTTGTAGTACCGATACAGGGCAAACTACTTTGAAAATAATTTTTATCGTGCATCTAACATCTAATAAGAAACAATGTAGTAAGTTTCATTAGGATCCGTAATGTTATTTCGAAGAGTTTACAGTGCGTGAGAAATTGCGTTTTTCGCGAGTTAGCCGCGATCCAGGCCGAATTTTTCAAAACCCTTTCTTAGTGAGCACCTAAGACCCAAGAGGAAGGTATGTTCCAAATTTCATTGCAATCCGTTCAGTGGTTTTTGAGATTTCGTGATGAGTGAGTGAGTCAGTCAGTGGTATTTCAGCTTTATATATATAGATTATTATTATATTATATATTATTTAACCAAGCAGGTGTTTTTATTTACAATTGTTATAAAAATGTAAACTGTTCAAATGTTGATGATCTTAAACGTTAATAATAATAATAAACGAATAAATAAATAATTGAATTAATTAATTAATAAAAATGACAACAATTTGTACGTTTTGCATTTTGTCCCCTAAACATACCGAAATTGACCGGAAACTTGACTTAAAAACCAAGGTATGTACCGAACTGTGAATTTTGTGTACCGTTACACCCCGGATATATAATAATGAGATTTATTTTTTTTTTTAAGCACAAAAAATTAAAGGGCAGAAGGGAAATATAGGAGGACAGCAGAAAATTAAGAAAAACAAGCAGAGGAACAGGAAATAAAACGAATGAAATGAGAGAAACGGTTGTAGATGTTTTAAAAGAATAAAATAAAGATGAAAAAGCATAAAATACTGTATGAATTAGCTAAATAAGTACATATACTATATGAACAAAAGTACTAGGATACCTGATTGGCATGTGGGAAATTTTCCCCTCACTTGAACTAGGACTCAAACCTGTTCCAGCATAACAATGCCCCTGTGCATGATGCTTCGTGAAGAGCTGCTTTAAATGGGTTGGAGTGGACGATCTCCTGCTATAGAGAACCAACCCTATTGAGCACCTCTGTGATGAACGCTGTGTGAACACTGACTGCACCCCAGGCCTCCTCACCTCAACTACTGTACATCAGCACCTGACTTTACTAACACCCTGGTAGCTGAATGAATCTCACACAAATCTCCACAAAGTCTAGTGGAACATCTTCCCTAAAGAGGTGGAGGTTATTATTACAGCCAATCAGGACTCAATGTGGAACAGCATATTCAAAAAGCACATACCTGTAGCTAGCTTACGGTCAGATGTCCACAAACCTTGTGTACATCTGCCATATAATGTAACAAAGCAAAAGACAAAATAAAGGACAAAAAGTAAATTGAAGGAGAAAGTAAAGGAAGCAAAAGTCAAACGCAGATTAAGTAAATACCAAGGAAAAAGTAAGAAAAAGCAGAAAAACTGAAAAATATTGAGGGAGGTAGATCAAGAGGAAATAAAGTGAAGAATGAAAAAGCATAAAATATTGTAGAAAAGATAGAAAGAATATTTTTTAAAAAGGCAGTCCACTGGTATGTATCATGTAAATCATCATTAGCGTCAGCATTCACTTTCCGACGGCAAAGCACCTGCTGCACCTGGCAAAAAAAAAAAAAGATCCAAAAAACATCCTTTGGACAAAAACAGCATTTCACGTCTCATTGGTGAGCGGAAAACACCTCATTCAGTTCGTCGGGAGACGCCAAGCAATCTTATATAAACTTCTCCGAAGCCATTTTCTCCTGAAAAGCCATCACATGCTTTAAAGATGAGAAGTGCCTTCAGTTAAACCAGGATCATTCCCTCGTAATGTCTCATTCGAAAGACGACCAGAGCCACAGAGGTCCTGATATCGTCCTAATGCTGGAGCTAATAACGTTTGTCACGGGACACGTCTGCCTTGTGGACGATAAAAGTTTCACACAACATGTTAAATCTTTACATCGCAACGCCGATGCGAGTTTTTACGCGTGCCTGCTGATCCGTGTACAGCAGAATTTAAGCTCTGAGCAAGATTGTGAAGATTCTGTGACTCAACACTTTGGCGATGCAGGTTTGCGTTATGCTGCTTATCCAGCAGGATGAAAAGCATAGTTGCTGGACACGATTCTCTTTCTCTATTATCAGTCCTCCACTTGAGCTCCTGCTATGTCTGGTTTTGGGCCAAATTGGTTTACATTGAAGTGATAAATGCAGTGCAAATGAGCTTAAACAGGTAGTGTAAATGGAGAAATGCCGATGGTGCATGTCAGGATTAGCACCCAATGTCTGGAGGATATACACCTGAGTCCATCTCATCCACTTTTTTCAAGAAGTATGTCCAAAGATTTAGCTTCCCAGTGAGCACCTGGAAGTTCAGCTTCAAATTTCAAACTTTCAAGTTTTATTTACAGATTTTCATTAACCAATGCCATAATTGATCACAACTTTGACCACCCAAATTAGCTGAAGGATAAACCAGGTTGGGAGAGCAACAGAAAATAAAAAGTGTGGTATGAAAGTGAAGTGTAAAAGCTGGATTTTGGATGACTTTCATATCATTCAAAATAAAGAAATGTGTACACAGTCGCTAGTTCAGCTATATATCGCAACAAAACCAGGCGATACAGCTCAATTAGCTCGCATAACTAAGTGTGTTAAAGAAATAAGAGATTGGATGACCCATAACTTTCTACTACTAAATTCTGATAAGACGGAGATTTTGCTGATTGGCCCAAAAACCAGTATACAGAAGCTCCAGCATCTCAACCTGCATTTAGACGGATGTTCTGTAACCACTAGTTCAACAGTAAAAGACCTGGGAGTTATTTTAGAGCAACTTATCTTTTAAAAATCATATCAACCAAGTTACAAAAACAGCCTTCTTTCACCTTAGAAATATTTCTAAGTTAACAAACATGTTATCTATATCCGATGCAGAGAAGCTCGTCCATGCGTTCATGACCTCCAGAATAGACTACTGTAATGCATTACTAGGTGGATGTCCTGCATCATTAATAAATAAGCTTCAATTAGTTCAGAATGCGGCAGCAAGAGTTCCTTCAAGGTCAAGAAAATATACTGACCACTGGATCTTCAACATGTCACCTCATGGTAAAGACTCTCTGAGGATTTAAGAATTAGAATTGGTGTTCTCCACGAAGATGGCTGAAACAGTACAGTGGCCAGGGCCATAGAGAGGATTTCCAAGACGAGTTCCACTGAGTTGCACTCAGAACAGGCCTCGCAAGGGTCCATCAAAGAAATTGAGTCCTCGTGATGTAGGTCAGGTGCAGAATCTGCTTCGAAAAACAGACGCATGAGTGCTGCAGCATTGCTTTAGAGGTTGAAGAAGCAGAAGATCCACTTGTCATGGCTCAGACTGTACGCCACACAAGGCATCAAATCGGTTTGCGTGGTCTTCGTCCCAGAAGGAAGCTTCTTCTGAAGCTGGCTTGCTGGAGACAACCTGTCCAAGAGCATGAATTACTGGAACCATGTCCTGTGGTCTGATGAGACAAGACAAGATAAACTTGTTTTGGCTCAGATGGTGTCCAGCGTGTGTTGCAATTCCCTAGTAAGGAGAACTAAGAAAATTGTGCCTTGCCTACAGTCAAGCATGGTGGTGGTAGAATCATGGTCTGGGGCTGCATGAGTGCTGCAGGTACTGGGGAGCTGCAGTTTATAGAGAGAAACATAAATTCCAACATGTAATGTGACAGTCTGAAGCAGAACATGATGCTCTTCCTTTAGAAACTGGGCAGAACGGCAGTTTTCCAACATAATAACGACCTCAAACACACACCAAGATGACAACTGCCTTGCTGAGGAAGCCGAAGATGATAAGGTGGAAGTATGTCTCCAGACCTGAACCCTATTGAGCACCTGTGAGGCATTATCAAGCGGAAGGTGGAGAAGCACCATGTGTCTAACATCCAGCAGCTCCATGATGTCATTATGGGGGAGTGGAAGAGGATCCCAGAAACAACCTGTGCAGCTCTGGTGAATTCCATACCCAGGAGGATTAAAGCAGTGCTACATAAGAGTGGTGCTCACACAAAATATTCACATTATGGACACAGTTTTGTCATGTTTACTGAGGGTGTACTCACTTTTCTTACCAGCTATTTTGACAATAATTGCTGTATGTTAAGTTATTTTCAGAGGACAGTAAATCAGTACTGCTATACAAGCTGCACATTAACTACTTTAAAAGTTAGCCTGCTTATTATTCCTGATATACCAGTTATACTACATTAACTAAAGCAACCGTCAGAGTGTAGAATATTTGAATAAATTCAGTAAATAAATAATACTTTAATGATTATACGTATAAATGCTACATTTGAAAAAGCACATCACTATTATATTTCCTACCTAGCTTAATGCTTAATGTTTGGTAGCCTGCAAACACAGACAACTTAGTGGTTAGCGGGCTAGTTTTAACATCAAAGTTAACTAGCTAGCTACAGTCATAACAGATAAGAGCTAACATTTAGCATTTAAAATGATCTTGCTAATGATGGGTAATAAGGTTACTTAATGCTGTATAGATAATATTACACACACACACACACACACACACACACACACACACACACACACAGTCGGCCAGCCAGCCAGCCAGCCAGCCAGCGTGTTTTAAAGGCAAGCTGTCTTTGGGGAAGCGAAGCTCATTCATGAGGTGACAGCGGCTGTTAGAATATGATCCTAATCCTGTTGCAGCGTTTTCCAGCCCTGCTGCCATCGCAGTTCCTCCACACATTCAGCCGCCTGTCAGCCGGCTAAATCCTGTTAAAAACCTACAGACCTGATACACATCAAAGAGCTCTGATGAGCAGCTTAACAAACACACACACACACCCACACACAAACACACACACACACACACACACACACACATTAGGAAATTATTGCACTTAAAGGACCTGTATGACGGACGCGCCACATAATCCGAGTCTAATAAAGAACTGACAGTTATTCTTCGTCACAGGTTGGTATGTGTACTGTAGATGTTCCACACAAATGTAGATTTTAGGTTTTCTGGAAGTGTCTTTCAGCATTTTCGAAAGGGATTCCTCTTCACTAGACTCCCTCCATTAACTTCTTGCTGCTGCCTGCATCCGATTTAAAACAATGGAGCTCAAATAAAGAACAAAAATGGACCAGAACTGATCTACTTCACAGCATTTCACAACATCTCAACTTAAACTGTACAGTACTCTAAAGATACTGGTTGAAGACTAGCTGGTGGAAGGAACTTACTTTGTCCGAAGAGTCACTAGCAGTCTTCAAACCATGGCTAAAGACCTACTTCTTCCACCAATTCTAATATTAGTTCACTTGGACACAGACTATGAATCCCCTCAGTAAATAACTCTTACATACACTATATGGACATACATACTGGGACACCTGACTTTTCCATCCATATGTGGTTTTATCCCAAGCTGTTACCACAAAATCTGGAGGTGCACAAGTGTATAAAACATCATCAGATGCATTTGGTAGCATGGAATATTCCATTCACTTGAACTAGGAGACCCAAACCTGTTCCAGCATAACACAAAGTGCACAAATGCATGAAGATATGTTTTACATGGGTTGGATTGGGACTTTAGCACCCCAAACCTATTGAACACCTTCGGGAGGAAATTTTCATGTTGACTGCAACCTCCTCACCTCACCTAAATCAGCACCTGTTAATGCCTTTGTAGCTGAATGAATCTCCATAAATCTCCACAAAAAATCTAGTGGAACATCTTCTCAGAAGAGTGGCGCTTATTATAAGAGCAAACAGTGAGCAAATTCAATGCCACCATGATAAAGATTTTTTTTAATGGTTTTGAGCAGTGGTGGGTGGCCTTCTCTGCTGGCCTTAAAACTATCAGAAGCACTAACCTACATCTACAACCTAAATTCTAATATTTGTTCCATGAAATTGTATTAATTTATTCCTAACAGTTTATTCTCTTCATTTCATAGCGTTTCTCTTGGCTGCACTGCTTCCAGTACGTGTATGTGGAAAGTAGATTTTTTGTCCAATTAGATTTCAGCCTCTATGTGCTGCCATGTCAATCTAATCTGCCCAGAGCCTTCAAAGTCAGTACTGCTGGCCTTTTTACTTTAGTCTCAATGAGAAATTAGTCTGTTTCTTTAACCAATTAGATTTCATATACTCCTCACAGGGCAGCTAGCTGGCCCAGAATAGCGTCAGCATTTTTCCCTCCTCTGATTGGTTGTTCAGAGGAAAACTGTTACATCCAAGTTCGACTGGCAAAACACGTCTGCATCTCTGCACACATTAATACATCTGAGTTACACTTTTTTACACCTACGGAGGAAGAGAAATTGATTTGGTCTTGGACATAATTAAAAATCAATTTTCAAGAAAAGCTAGACATCGTGAGGCCAACCCCGAAGCTAGCTAGCTTGTCTCAGCCCGGGAAAGGGTTTGTTCACCACTTCCAGACCAGTAAATACGAGCGGTACCACTGGATTACAGCCTTTGAGGAGCGCTGCACATTATGAGTCTGCATCTCTGGTGAGTAGGTTGTATTTTATTTACATTTTTAATGTTTTTGTCATGTTATTAGACAAATATTGATTCTGAACTGCTCCAGATGATGCACAGTTGCGGTTGTAGTGTAGAGGTTTGGCGTCTTAACTGGGTTTCTTGCTTTAGTAAAATGGTTTTCACCCTCCATATGTGAAATGCCTCTTTCTCTGTAATGCCACGCATTGTTGTATTGCGTTTTTGTATTGTATTGATGGTTTCTATAATTGCGACGTGATAGTGGTGGTATTAAGAGGTGGATCAAGTCAGGTAAGTCCCCATTGAAGGCCGAGGTACCAAATGCATGGCCTGTCACTGGTATTGAGTCTGGTTCCTCTCAAGGTTTTTTCCTCAGGGACTTTTTCCTTGACACAGTCACCACTGGCTCCCTCATTAGGGATAGAATTACAATCATGTGTAACAAACTGACAGGAACTAAATTTATACATTCTTTCATACAACTAAAAAATCTATGTACAGCTGCTGTGAGACAATGTCCATTGTTAAAAGCGATATATATAAAATGAATTAAATTAAATTGAGTCTACTTTTAATTGGTACAGTAACTGTACTAAAGATACCACAGAATGAAACTTGTCACGTGTTTCGCAGGTATACTGTTTAATTTTCTTGCATTTCACAGATAACTTATTCACATTTTACATTAACAATCCAGAAAAAAATCCCAGACGGCAATATATATGCAATACGACTGCATATTTTATATATTTTATATGCTGTGAGACTCTTTAGCATCAATAAACATCATCCAGAACATAATGTGGTGTATTTACAAGACTCAGGAGCCTCAGGAGTTTATAAAGAATATGCAAAGGATTGTAATGTTTTTAGAAAAGTGAACTTTCCATGAATGGTTTAAAAAAAAAATCTGTGATTGAAACTGAGAGAACTTATTGCTTAATGTGATGAGGACGTGCAGGTGAATATAATGTTTTATAATGGATGTAACCTACACTATATGGACATTCAAAGACTATATGGATGTAGAAGCATGAAACTTTTCCTTCACCTGAAGTAGGAGACCTAGAACTTGTTCCAGTATGACAATGCTTGTACACAAAGCTTCACACTCCAGCTCCAAAAAGCTTCACGCTCCAGCTCATATAAAGATATGCTTACCATGGGTTACAATGGAGTTATTACTTTGGGATGAATGTGAAAGCTGACTGCATCCCAGGCCTCCTCACCTCACCTACATCAGTACCTTTTATTAACACCCTCGTGGCTTAATGAATCTCACACAAATCTCCACAAAATCTAGTGGAACATCTTCCCAGAAGAGTGGAGGTTATTATAACAGGAAATGGTTACTAGATGTAGAATGGGACGCTCAAAAATACATATCGATCTTATAGTGAGGTGTCCACAAAGTCTTGTTTTTCATATTTTCTGAAAACCATAAAATAAAAATATATTTCTTTTTTTTTTTTTTTTTTCATTAACACCTAATCTGAAGTACAAACATTTAATGAATAACAAATATTTTGTTGTATTATTATTTTGTACCATGTTATGTAGTGTAGCATTGGATTTAAGGTGTCTATAATGCAAATATTGACCACTGATGCATTGAGTCATTTATATATCTATCTTGTTTTCTCTCTATCGTACTAAATCAGAAATAAGTAGTGAAAGTGAGAGCAATTGCAACACTAGTGCATTTACACAGCTGAATGGATGCAAGAGGTCAGCTTCTATAGTCTCACTTTTCTGTCAGTGGGTTCTATAGATCGCAAAAATACATCTCAGAACCCCAATTCCATAAAATTTGGATAAAATGTAAATATAACCAGAATGCAATGATTTGCAAATCTCACAAACCCATATTTTATTCACAATAGGACATAAAGAACATATCAAACGTTTATAGTGAAGAAATGTGCCATTAAAAGGAAAAAAAGAAAAGTAATTTGATGGCTACAACACGTCTCAAAAATGTTGGAAAAGAGCAACAAAAGTCTGGAAAAAGTGTTATTAAAATTAAACAGTTGCAGAAACATTTTGCAACTAATGAGGTTAATCGACAACAGGTCAGTAAGATGATTGGTTATAAATAGTGTATCTTAGAGAGGTAGAGTCTCTCAGAAGTAAAGATGGGCAGAGCTTCAAAAATCTGTGAAAGACTGTGTCTACAAATTATGGAACAAATTCAGAATAATGTTCCTTAACATGAAATTGCACAAGAGTTGAATCTTATATTATTTACAGTACATCATATAATCAAGCATTTGAAAGAAATCTCTGTGCAGGTCAAAAATGTATCTTCGATGGCCATGATCTTAGTCCCCTCAGGCGGCACTGCATTTAAAACAGTCATGATTCTGTATTGGAAATCACTGCAAGGACTCATAAACACCTCCAGAAATCATTGTCTGTAAACACAGTTTGCTTCCACAAATGCAGGTTAAATCTAAATGCAAAGATGTTAAAAATAAATGCAACGAAGAAGGCATGCGTGAACATGATCCAGAAAGACCGGCATCCTCTCTGGGCCAAAGCTCATTTAAAATGTACTGAGGCAAAATTGTTCTGTGGTCAGACTAATGAAATTTCTTTTTTTTTTTTTTGGCAACCATGGACACCGCATCCTCTGGACTAAAGAGGAGAGGGACAATCTGGCTTGTTATCAGTGTCCAATTAAAAAAGCCACATCTCTGTTGGCATGGGTGTGCATTAGTGCCTGTGGAATGGAAAGCTTGAACATTTGAAAGGCTCTGTTAATTGTGAACAGTATATACAGGTTTTAAAGCAGCAAATGCTTCCATCCAGACAACGTCTTTTTCAGGGAAGGCCCTGCATATTTAAACAAGACAATGCAAATTGCATACTGCATCTATTAAAATCGCATGACTTTGTAGTAGAAGAGTTCAGAAAATGACCTGCCTGCAGTCTAGACATTTAGCCATTTAAAACCATTTGACGAAACATAAAATGAAAAACACAACAAAAAAGACCCAGAACTGTGAAGCAGATAGAATCCCATATCAGATACATATGGGACAACATTCCACTCCCAAAACTTTAGCATTGGTCTCCACAGTTACCAAATGTATATGGACAGAAGACGTGAGGCTACACAGAGGTACACATGGCCCTGTCCCAACTTTTTTGAGACCCATCAAATTCAAAATGACACATTTTCCTTAAAATGGTATATATTCTCAGTTGATGTTTTTTGTTTGTTTTATTGTGAATAGAATATGGATTTATGAGATTTGCGAATCCTTACTTACTGTTTTTATTTACAATTTACACATTGTCTCAACTCTTTTTGGAATTGGGGTTGTATAATATTTCCATTGTTTATCTGTTGAAAACAAACACAACAAAGCTATTTCCCAGTTTGTCCTTCTTTCACGTGGCTCATTACTATTTATGAGAATGGAGGTAAAGCTCAATACGTTTCTCTTTTTTTTTGTATATCTCAGGTAAGTTTTGAGATCAGTCAGGCAGCATGTCCAACCCGAGCGAGGCTGCATGCTGCTTGGCTCTAAAACGCAGGTTCTCGATGCTGCTCGTCTTGCTGTTTAAGCTGCTCCACATCTGCTGAGACAGAGACTGGTAATATGACTGGCATTGCAGAGGCCCAAGTGGAGATGGCATGTTCATGTTTATGTTCATGCCCAGGTAAGCTAAAGAAGACGAGGCAGAGGAAGAGGACGGGGAGGACGAGGATGGGATGGCCATGTCGAATGGTGTGTAGTGCATTAGGTTGTTCGTGGCAGCCATGTGCTGGCGAAATTGCTCCTGTAGACGGAAGAGGCTGAGAGGAGACGAGGCATAGGAGTTGGTTTGGACTAAACCAGTGTTGAGAATGCTGGAGGACGAGAGAGATGGAGACTCCAGAGGAGAATCTGGAAGGAATACAAAGAGAAAAGTACCATATCAGCAGTGTAATATGTAGATATATGTAGATCATTCTCTACGTAATAGGTTTAAGGAATCAAACAGTCAGTGTCATGCTGGAATAAGATGCAATGGTGTGACCATACAATCGTGTTGTATTTTCCGAAAGAACACTTCCCTGAGAATGTTATTCCTTTTTTATAATACTGAATTATATTTTGTCCACGATTTATACTGTTTATTTATTTAAATAAAATTTCAAACAGATGCAGACCAAATTCAGAATCAGTTCAGCAACAAACTATCAAACAGAGGATCATGTTGAGAGTATTACTTTGTATTGTTTTCCTGAATTAAGGTCCTTTAAATAGTGTTTGTGGGTATGTGAGTGTAACTTGATCGTGTAATCAGTTAAAGGAAGAGTTAGGATGGGAATGCGAGTTTGTGTTTTGGGAGTTGGAGTCCCATTCAGCCATGTTTGAAGGCTACAGTGTCTGGTGGTAAGTCATATCAACCATATTACAAAAACAGGCTTCTTCCACCTTAGAAATATTGCTAAGCTAAGAAATATGTTGTCTATATCTGATGCAGAGAAGCTCGTCCATGCGTTCATGACCTCCAGAATAGACTACTGTAATGCATTACTAGGTGGATGTCCTGCATCATTAATAAACAAGCTTCAGTTAGTTCAGAATGCAGCAGCCAGAGTTCTTACAAGGTCGAGAAAATATGATCATATAACCCCAATCTTATCGTCCCCACACTGGCTTCCTGTTAAGTTTCAAATCTACTACAAACTACTGCTTCTTACTTACAAAACACTAAATGGTTTAGCTACCATGTATCTAACATGCTACAATCCGTCACGCTCCCTGAGATCTCAAAACTCCAGACTCCTAGAATAGCAAAGTCCACTAAAGGCGGTAGATCATTCTCACATTTAGCTCCTAAACTCTGGAATAGTCTTCCTGACAGTGTTCGGGGCTCAGACACACTCTCCCAGTTTAAGTGCAGATTAAAAACGTATCTTTTTAGCAAAGCCTACACATAACATACGTCTCACATCATAACCTTGTGCTCCAGAACATCTGATCACATGCACATTATCAACTTATGCTGTTAATATCATGAACAGCAGCTACGCTAATTTTTCTTCACTGCTTCTCTTTCTCTCCCCATCCCGAGGCATCCTGAGGTTGCTCCAGCTCCAGTCACGTCCCACCTCATAAAGATTATGGACCTTAAAAGAAGTAGATGCCGACCCTGCAAACATCCCGAACCATCTAGAGACGTACCAGCGCCATTTGGATCCCACTTTATGTGTGGAGTTTTGACATTGGACCTCCTGGAGTGTTTAAAGGCTCTGGCATGGAGAAGCTGGTGTTGAATCTGTGATAATCGCAAATGTTGAGGTTTCTCAAGGTTTCTTCCTCATAACATCTAAGGGACTTTTTCCTTGCCACAGTCGCCACGGCTGCTCATCAGGGATAAATACACATCGTTCACCTTCACTCTTAAATTCTGTAAAGCTGCTTTGAGACAATGTCTGTTGTGAAAAGCGCTATGGAGATAAACTTGACTTGACTTGACTTGACTAAGTCCGGTAATAACCTGACGATCTGTTTATAATTACATTTATTGTGGAACATCCATGAAACAAGTAAATTTCCCTTTCTGAACTTCTCCTATCCTTATATAACATATAGTCACTATAAAAAAAGTTTTTTTGTACATGTCACATGTATATTACAGCACAGTGAAATTCTTTCTTCGCATCTCCACCTGAGGGCCCGAAGATCACTGCCATCCAATTTTGATTCTCAACCTTGTCACTTGTGCGCAGAGGATTCTCTAGTTTCCTTAAAATTTTTGATGATATTATGTACTGTAAATGATGAGATATTTAAATGTTTTGCTATTTTTTTTGATGAACATTATTCTAAAATTGTTCCTCAATTTGTAGACACAGTCTCCTAAAGATCGGTGAAGCTCTGCCCATCTTTAATTCTGAGGTGACTCTGCCTCTCTAAGATACACCATTTTTCCAAATGTTTAATTTGAATAACAATTACATTTTTTAGTTTTTTGAGACGTGTTGCAGCCATCAAATTTAAAATGACCTTATTTGGCACATTTCTGCACTTCAAACATTTGTTATGTTCTATTGTGAATAAAATATGGGTTTATGAGATTTTCAAATCATTGCATTCTGTTTGTATTTACAGCTTCCCAACTTTTTTGGAACTGGGGTTGTACAAAACGTCCTGTTCTTTAAATGGCCATTCCCTCACCTAATTAAAACTTTCCTGTGGTGGAAAAACTATTGACTGTTCCAAAAAGCTTAAAAAAAAACAGAAATCTAGAATAGAAAACGCTAGAAAAATTGAAAAAAGGAGATCACTGCATTGGCTTGTTAACACATCCAGAAATCATTGTTTGTGAACACAGTTTGCCATGCCATCCACATATGTATGCTAAAACTCTAACATGCAAAGATAGAATACACCAACAAAAATAGACACATTTTTAAATGCTTTTTGGAAACCATGGATGCCACATTCTCTGGACTAAAGAGTGGGATCATGTATCTTGCAATCAGTGCTCAGTTCAAAAACCTTTTATGGTATGTAAGTGCATTAATGCTTATAGAATGGGCAGGAAAGGACTCGCATATTTCAGCAAGACAAAGCTAACCCACACCCTGCACCAATTACAACATCATGGCTTCATAGTTGAAGAGTCTGGGTGCTGAATTGGCCAATTAAAAACATTTGATGCATCATGAAACAAAAAACATGACAAAGAAAACCCAGAACTGTTAAGCAGCTAGAATCCTGTATCAGACATGAATAGTACAACATGCCTCTTCCAAAACTCCTGCAAACGGTCTCCTCAGTTCTCAGGCATATACGGACTGTTAATAAAATAAGAGAAGATGCTATACAGAGGTAAACCGGGCCTTGTTCCAACTTTTGTTGAGATGTGATGTGGTTCAAAATTACCCGATTTTTTTCTTTATGATGGCACATCTGCATTTTGGTCTATCGTGAATAGAATATGGTTTGATAGCATTTGCAAATCATTGCATTCTGTTTTCAGGTACAGTCTACACAGCATCTCAACCACCATTAACCCAAAACTAATTCAGGGGCTTACGTCTGAGTGAGTTACCTGATTTTTGATTCAGTAGTTTGCTTGGTGACATTGTGCCTCCTGGCCCCGACACTTTCTTCTCCTCTCTTAACGACAATGGCTCGTCCTCTCTGTCAGTCAAATCCTCTGCTCCTGACTCCACCCCTGAGTGCTCAGGGGACGTAACGTTCACTTCCTCGCTCAGCTCATCTGGAGGCGGATGTGCAGTTTGGGGAGTTTGAGGTGTTCTACTGGGTGGTGCTTCTTCTTTACTCTCTGCTTCCTGGTTTCCTTCTGACTCCCCCTCTTTCTGCTTTTGGAGCTGCTCTTTCTGCAGACTGCGTTGCTTCTTACGGAACTTTGCTCGTCTGTTCTTAAACCAAACCTAGCAGAGGAGAAATGACGACGGTGTAAAAATGTGCAGCAAATGTGATGCTTCCTGTTAATGATTTCTGATCTCTGTAACAATCTTTCTTTGTTGGAGATATTGTTTTGTCCAGTTTTCACCACACAATGGATTACTGTACTGTTACAACAATAGTCCATGGTTCTCATTTAAAATCCACTCCAGTGTGTGTGTGTTTGTGTATACACCATACCTGTACTCGAGCCTCAGGCAGGTTGGTGCACATTGCCAGCCGTTCTCTCATCACTACATCAGGGTAGTGTGTTTTCTGGAACGTTTTCTCGAGCGCCTCCAGCTGCTGAGCAGTGAAGGCCGTGCGACTCCTCCTCTGCTTCCTGTGCTGAGAGCCGTACCTCGCCTCCAGGATGATGTCTGGGAGAAAATACAACCCATAGCTTTTCTTTTTATGTTCATCACATGTACAACCAGGCTTAGCCTTTTGTCTTTAGGCGATATTATGGGTTTTGCGTTTTTAAACCTGTATATCAAAGTTCTCTATTATCACAGAGAAATGTTTTTTTCATATATGCTGTTTAATTAGCTAATGTTCTGAAAATTAGTCAGCTAGCAGGTTCACAAAAAAAAAGAAAAGAAATGCAAAATATTGTAGATGTGAATGCAGGTTTGGAGTATGTACACTTTTTGGACAAAAGTATTGTGTCATCTGAGATTCCCAGCCATATGTGGTCCTTTCCTAAACTGTTACCTTAAAGCTGGAGGCACACAATTGTACAGAATTTGGTAGCAGGAAATTCCTGCATGACGATGCCCCGGTGCACAAAGCCAGCTCCATGAAGGTATGGTTTACATGGGTTTAAGTGAAAGATCCGAAGAGCTTAACCCCATTGAACACCTGTGGTATGAATGTGAACGCTGACTGCACTCCAGGCCTCCTCACCTCACCTTCATCACTTCCTGAAACTCCACGAACCTTCAGAATCACACTCCAAAATCTAGTGGAACTTCTTCCCAGAAGAGTGGAGCAAATGGAGATTACACACCAATCATATCTATCTGTCTATCGCATCTTTTTTTTCTATATTATATATTTATACATTTTTGTCATTTTGTAGCATAGTACAGAAACTCACTGACCTGAACTGCTTATAACAGACAAACCGACAAACAAACAAACCAATAAACAAACAAACAAACAAACAAAATAATAAATCCTGAAATAAAAAAAGAAATACTATGAATTATAATTAATCACACCAAAACCAGTTTATTCCGAGTTTTTCTAAGTGAGGCGTATCCCTCGAGTGCAAAAGTTTGTACACCCCACATGACAATGAGAAAGAAATGACAAGTTCACTGAGAGCTCTATTGTCCTGAAGATGTCAGAGAACTGACTGTTAAAATTCACTGACAGTAAAAATTTTTATAAAGTATTTATTTTTTATTTTTTTAAAGGCACAATATTAAACAGCAGCCTCATTGTTAGATCTACAGCTGTGATTTGCAGCTGGACTGCTGTCAGGGATTCTGTTGTAGAATCATGACCGTGATCATTAGAATCCAGAATGTTCTACAAAATAAATGTCCATTTATTAACCATTCATCTGCGGTTAATGTGAGGTCTTTTCTTTGTCCCGCACTTATTTGCGGAATGTAAAAGTGATGCGTGCTTACCGGCGAGTCTCTCCGCCAGCGTGAGCGCGTGAACAGACGGCCGGTATTCGGGCGCGTGCTGCGTGCTTTGCTGGTGCAGGTTGTACATGGCGCTCAGGGAGTTCATAGCGTGTAGAGAATATCCACTGTTTACCCCGTAATGCTGCATGGTGGAGAGATCAGCCTGGAGTCTCCCCAACACACACACACACACACACACACACACACACACCGACACACACACACACACAAAAAGAAAAAGAGAGATACAGGTTCAAATCTGAAATATAAAATTAGAGTAATGTTGCAAATAAAAGGAAGAAAAAAAATTTATATATATATATATATATATATATATAGGTTCAAGGTACATTTTTTTTTTGTCAATGCCACCATATGTGCAGACAAGTGTTTACATTGTCAATGCAGTATAGAGAGTTTTTGTATAGGCAGTCAGTGCAATACAGAACATTTTGTATGGAGGTAACAGCAGTGAACTTCTAATAAATACACACACACACATATATATATATATATATATATATATATATATATATATATATATATATATATAAACCGGGTGAATATTTCTCGTAAACATCTAAAAGTGTAAGGTGCAAATATACACCCTAGTATATGTAAACAGGTTTTAAGTATAAAGGCATGTATAAGGTGCAGGAAAGATAACAGCAGTATGACAGTAGCACAAAAAGACTGTAATGTGTAAAAGTGCAACAGTGTCTGATTTACAGAATTTGTACATGTAACGGTTTTTAAATAGGTTTTTATAAACATGATAATATATATATATATATATATAAAGTTTATTTTTTTGTGTTTGTTTATTTTTTATCAGCAGTTCAGGCCAGTGAGTTGAATACAAGTTGATCGATCACAACTGTCTGTGTGTTTATTCCACATTTAACACATGCTACAAAAGGAGAATAAAAGAAAAGTTAAATATATTATATATAAAAAAAGGATGCAAATAGATTCATTCTGAGCTTTATTGAGTGATGTGTATCGCTCAAATGCAAAAGTTTGTACACATTAAATGACAGTGAGAGAGACATGAAATTTTCATCTATTCGAGTTTAGTTTCATGTCATTATCATTATTTACAATAATGAACCAATCCCCTGTAGAAAACAGTCAACAGTCTATCTATCTATCTATCTATCTATCTATCTATCTATCTATCTATCT
>JAAIIK010000066.1:1980544-1991722 GCA_014706435.1 Silurus glanis | reverse complement strand
ACTTCGTCCACCACTGTCATTAACCACATTTTTATTTCTGTCCACAAACCTGAATGTTAGTGGTGGACTTTTGATAGGAAGGTCATGATTTCAAATCCCAGCACAACCAAGCAGCCACTGCTTGGCCCTTGGGCAGGGCCATTAACCCTCCACTGCTCAAGTTGTATAAGTTAGATAACCGTAAGTTGCTCTGGATAATGGCATCTGCCAAATACCTTAAATGTAAATGTTCTCAAAAGGGTTGAGGTCTATAGCAGGAGATCTTCCTCTCCAACACAAAAGCATATTTTTATGGAGCTGGCTTTGTGCACAGGGATATTCCCATGCTAGAACAGGTTTGGGTCTACTAGTTCAAATGAAGCAAACAATTTTAATAAAGATATAAATTACATGGGTTGGAGTCGAAGATCTCCTGCTGTAGAGCTCCAACCCTACTGAAGACCTATGGAATGAATGTGAACACTGACTGCACCCCAGTCCTCCTTACCTCACCTAGCTAACTTTACTAACAACCTTGTGGCTGAATGAATCTCACACAAATCTCCACAAGCACACTCCAAAATCTAGTGGAACATCTTCCAAGAACAATGGACGTCTAAATTTGGAATGAAATGTTCAAAAGCACCTACCAATTTTATGCTCAGGTGTCCACCAAATTTGTGTCTGCATTAACTCGCACTAGTTTCTAACACTGTGTAAAATAATTTAGTGTGAAAACAGCAGCACTCAGAACCTCCATGTGTATAAATAAGAGCAGGAATAATCTGTTCCTCTCGCTCCGCCAGATCCAGCCGGGATTTGCGGCGCCATTTGCCGATGACACAGATCTACATAATCATTTTAACGTTCTCCCCGTCCCTTCCCGTGATTCTCCCGCTGTCACTTTAGATAGTGCTGAAACCGATTCTGGCTTTTTTAATCTGCCCGCATTTCCTCCAGAGAGAGAGAGAGAAAAAAATCGCTTAATATCATAAGCAGATTATTTCATTCATAATTGATTGAGTGCGTTCGCTTCAAAGCTGCTGAATCCGGGATAGATTTCCAAGCAGGAGTAGGAGAGAAGAGGAGAGATGAGTGGAGACGAGAAGACAGATAGAGATGGAAAGGATGGAGGGGAGAGATGAGACATCTTCAGAGGTTTGCCATCTTCTGTCTAGTGTTATGATGTGAATTTATTGTTGCTCCTACAGAAAAAAAAACTCTGACTGCTGCTTCACCTGGTTGGTGCTGAGGTGTATATTAGAGTGGAGCTGTAAGGCCCCACAACAGAGGATGCTCCACCACCCCAATGCTCCACCACCAACACCATACAAATCATTCGCAAGTTTCCAAGTTTCCAAAAGGTCAAACACATTTAATAATCATTGCCAAATTGCCTGATTTCAAGTATGTAACCATATACTGTATATTAAAGTTCTGTAGAAGGACTGTGGCAGGGCAGGAGGTGCTCACTGGCACCCCTCAGCTGATTGTGTGTCCCAGGTGACCTCCTAGTTTGCCAGTGCCTAGAAACTTTACTGTCTAGGTTACCGATTTGAAGGTCGGCCAAGTTTCACCTTTTGGGGCACTTGAGCAAGGCTCTTAAAACCTTAGTGCTTCAGAGGTACTGTATCATTACTGACCCTGTGCTATGACCCCAGCTTTCTAACATCTCTGAGACATGCAAAAAAAGAGTTTCACTGTGCTGTAAAAAGTACATATGACAAGAATAAAGCACCAACAGAACCGCAGCTGGAATCACAAGCACTCTCAATCGTTAGGGATCGAAATCCGGATTGACGCCTGTACTATGTGAGAAATGGCTGAAGCTTTGATTGAAAGCCAACATAACAGTACTTCTGTATCTGTGAACCTGGAAATGCTGTTTTACTTTAATCGGGAGAGACCCTGTGAGTGTGACGTGACGGATTTATGTAGGAAAAAAAGGAAATCCAAAAGAGGGGAAAAATTTCAGACCTTCTAGTGTAAGAAATCACAATTGAATTTTGTTTTTCTTTTTTTTTGTGATAATAATAATAAAAATGATAATAATAATAATAATAATAATAATACATGTTTTTTACTGTTTTTTTTATTTTTTTATTTATTATTATTATTATTATTATTATTATTATTATTATTAATAATAATAATAATAATAATAATAATAATAATAATAATAATAATAAAAGTTGCAAACGAAACTTGCAGTGAAATGTAAACCTGATCGGCTGCTCAGAAATTTGTGCATTAGATATAAGGAACTATAAATATAAAATAAGAGAAAATCAATGAATATAGGAGAAGATATAAGAAAATATATTAGATAATCATAAAGTGGTATTTAAAAAATAGTGCAAATATATATTTAGATGTGCAAAGGGAAAGTGCAAAATGTACTGTGGTATAACAGTAACAGTAAACAAAAAATATAACTTTTTTCAGACTATTTGAATCCCTCTGCCCTCTGTCTCTTAGGATCTGATCAACCGGCTGCATTCGGGCTCTTTGTCGCCTCGCCTCGCCTCGCTGAGATTGGGATTCGGGATTTATCCGGGATTGTCCATCGTGCCGATCGCTTTTGAGGGAAATAAGGGCTGACAGTGAGGACACCCCCCACCTCAGCCTCTTCTATATACGGCCACAGCTAAATGGGACAATAATCCTCTTATTGCCCATCCTTATTTACCCCTCATCTAAATGACATGAAAGCCAGCGGCAGTGAGAAAGCCAATTATTCTCCCCTGAACCCGGGGCCCGGGGCCCTTCTCTCTCAACAATGTGTATATTTCGCATTCAATTAGGTGACAAGTGTATCTAAGTCTTCTCTAAAGGAGTGTGTAGGAGACACCCTCTGAAGACTGAGACACACACACACCTCAAAAACTCGAATCCTAATTGCCTCGAAATCCATAATGGTGCTCTTACAATAGTATTTTATTCCATTAGCACAGCTCACACTTAATAAACCTTCAATAAAGACTAATTAATCGTTTAATTTCATGCAGTATTCAGAGTCCTGGGCCGCTGGGAGACACACTGCTGCTCTGTTTAACTCCGATTGAGCTCATTTACGAGATGCTCAGGAGGTTGCACAAATCCAACTGACTTTATAAGACTGTAGAAAGGACATCACTCATAAACATACACAATATTTCTCCCTTTCCTGGTGTTTGTGCGTTTTTTATTATTTATAATTACACTCTTGGTGTCACACAAGTGAGGATGGGTTCCCCTTTTGAGTCTGGTTCCTCTTAAGGGTCCTCCTCATACCATCTAAGGGTAGATAAGTTTTTCCTTGGCAGACTACCCAGTCTGCTCATTGGGGATAAATACACAAATTTAAACATAAGTAAATTTTGTTCTATAATTTTTACATTCCTTAAAGCTGATTTGAGACGTCATAGTAACAAAAATTGAATTGAATTGAGTTGGTGGACTGATTAAGTCTGTGTTTAATCTCCAGATACAGATAATAGAGCAAGAAATAAAGAACAATAAATTAATGGTGTAATAATAATAATAATAATAATAATAATAATAATAATAATAATAATATGAAATATTACTGAGATATAATAAGCCTGGTGAAGTCTTAATATAATTGCACCATTAATAAAAAAATAAAGAAATATGTATTATATTTGTATTACAAACATTTTCAGTGAGCATTTTTATATGAAATAATTAATATTAATATCAACAACAACATCATCAACAACAACAACAACAACAACAATAATAATAATAATAACTATTATAAAAATAGTTCTTCTTCTTCTTCTTCTTCTTCTTATTATTATTATTAATAAAGAAAATACAACATAAAAATGTATTGAGAAATATTAAATAATAAATCAAGCAATATTTATACATGCAAATTTGAATTAATAATGTCATGTAATAAAAAAAATATATATAATTCTAACAAAAAAATATTAATATGTAAACCTTGTGATGTAATAGACCATTAATAACATAAAAAAGAAAATACATTATATTTAGATATTTTGACAATTTTCAGTGAACAAAATAATGTTTATTTATAATAAATAATGAATAATAATGAATTAATCATTAATAATCATAAAAATAATAATAAAACAACCATAAAATATACTATATAATAATACCTAATAACATTTATTTATTAGAAATATTAGTAACAATAAATATTAATGATAATAAAACAAGCAACAATTATACATGCAAATAATAATAAATAATAGAATGCAGTTAAAAATAATAATAATACATGAATAATAATAATAATAATAATAATAATAATAATAATAATAATAATAATAAAAATAATAATAATAATAATAATAATAATAATTTATTCAATTTAACCTCACCTACATCCTGACTTTACTAACACCCTTGTGGCTAATTGAATCTCTACAAATCTCCACAAAATCTAGTGGAACATCTTCCCAAAAGAATGGAGTTTATTATAACAGCCACACAATATATATTTGTTTAAGTTGATTCAAAGTAAAATAAGTAGGTTAAAATAATCAGTGTGTAATACACAGTGTGTCACAACACAGATGCTGTGTTTAGTAGGGGGCGCTGTAGAGATTTTAAACTAGCGGGTGGCTAATACCCACCCCGACTAATGATCTCCTGGGCTGATGATGCCATGTGTGGCTGGAGATATACTAAACTCCACCCAACACCCCCACACACACACCCCCACACACACATATACAGATTCAGAGCTGGGAAGAGGCTTTGGTTTGGGATTAAGTTTCCTTCCGAGTGCAAAGCTCATTAAAGCAGGTATCAATGTGCCTCAGAGTTGCCCGGTCAGTATCAGAGTGCGATGGGTCGACCCATACATAGAGAGAGAGTATGTGTGTGTGTGCGTGTGTGTGTGTGAATTCATCACACACATTTTCATGGTTTAATCACTTTATGCTCTTATAAAAGCGTAATAATGTAATAGAATTGCACTGGAATATGACGTGAATGTGACTAATCAGAATTATTGTAACAATAATGCCAAGATTCAGAACAAAAAACCTAATCTGTGGTAGTCACGTGACAAAAGTCGAACGACTCGGACATTTACATTTACATTTGCAGCATATAGCAGACGCCCTTATCCAGAGTGACGTACAAAAGTGCTTTGAGTCTCTAGCAATGAATAAATCTACACTGGTACGCAAGATTAATATAAATATAACTCTTGAATTCTACAAATCAAACTTGGAAAGTGCTAATTTAAGTATTTCAGGAAGAAGTAGGTCTTCAATCGTCGCTTGAAGATAGTCAGGAACTCCGCTGTACGGACATCTAGGGGAAGTTCATTCCACCACCTCGGTGCCAGAACAGAGAAGAGCCTTGAAGTGTACTTACCTCTCATTCTGAGAGAAGGTGGTACCAGTCGAGCAGTGCTGGAGGATCTCAGACAGCGTGGTGCAGTGCGAGATGTGATGAGGTCTCTGAGGTAAGATGGTGCTGGTCCATTTTTGGCTTTGTAGGAGAGCATCAGTGTTTTGAATCTGATACGTGCAGCTACTGGAAGCCAGTGAAGGGAGCGCAGCAGTGGGGTGGTGTGGGAGAACTTTGGCTGATTGAACACAAATTGTGCAGCTTCATTTTGGATCATTTGCAGAGGATGAATAGCATTCAGGGGAAGACCTGCCAGCAGAGAGCTGCAGTAGTCGAGTCTTGAAATGACAAGAGACTGAACAAGCACCTGGGCAGCCTGTGTGGACAGAAATGGTCGAATCCTTTGAATGTTGTAGAGAAGAAATCGACAGGAGCGAGCCACATTAGCGACATGTGGGAAGAAGGACAGTTCATTGTCCGTAGTTACCCCAAGGTTAAGAGCAGTGGCTGACCAGAGGACTAATGCTCATGCGAGTCCAGTAGAAAATGAACAAATCACTCTTTAAAACGACTCATTCTTCTCATTCAAGAGTCTTTAATGTGATTTAGAAGAATGTGACCACGCTTTAGTTGAAAGTTAATAAGGGATGTTTCTTACCCGTGTAACATCCTGCAGACTTTTTCGTTGTTCAAAAACTGATTGTTACAATGCACTGACACTGGAGACTCCTTCCCTAAATTATATATCAAATCAACACCTTCTTACAGAACACCTCAAAATATCACCGAGCTTAGTTTGTCTCCAGACTATCTAATGTTACCATTACTAAAGAATATCATATCACAATAAACACATTCACATAAAACTCGTGATCTACTGCTGCTACTAATATCTGAGCTGCTCCTATTGAAAATGTATCACCACCCCTGGACCTTCAGAACCATCCAGAATTGGAGAATTCAACAGCAGTAAGGAGATTTCATTTCAAATTTAATCATTAAATGCAAAAAATAAAAATGAAGAAATACATTTTTGTGTGTGAATGTACATTTATGGCATTTAGCAAACCCTCATCCAGAGCAACTTACATTCATCTCTGTTACATAACAATAGGAGGGATTTGAACCTATGACCTTCCGATCAGAAGACCAAAATTTGAGCTACCACTTCCCTCACAGAGCTCCTAACAAGTTTATATGATAGAATGTATGTATGTGTGTGTGTGTGTGTGTGTGTGTGTGTGTGAGAGAGAGAGAGAGAGAGAGAGAGAGAGAGAGAGAGAGAGAGAGAGAGAGAGAGAGAGAGAGAGAGAGGCCTTTATATTTGCTAGGCTTATCATCTGTTTGGGACTTTTTATTTCAGAAAACTGTTTTACACACACACACACACACACACACACACACACACACACACACACACACACTATTTTCCCTTAGATTTTATGGTGAAAATGTATAGCTAGTTTGTTAGATGGTTCTATTAGCTTATTAGCATATTCAATGGTGTTAGCTGACTAAGTGCATGTTTTCTCAAATTGTACTGCCTTATTGTCCCTCGTTACAATGCTAGCTGTTATATGCAGGTGTTGGCACATCTTTCTGCATACCGTAACCAGTTGGTGTTTGCCAAATACTGTAAATATTAATGTAGATATTGTAGTGAAACAGTGTATAAGTGTGCATAGGCCCTCCTCAGCTCTTCAGTTGAACTCAGTGATTTATAAGGGGAGGCTGAAGACGGAACTGAGCCGTTATTGCGTTATCAATATGAGCTCAGATGCCTACAGTGCAGTTTAGATGGCGTAAGAATGTAGAGGATTTCTCATTAGCTGATAACAGCACTTTACACTCCTCTCATCCCTATCAAAAAAAAAAAAAAAAAGAAAGAATAGAAAGTCCCTACGCACGGCTTTTATTAAAGTGAAAATAACGATGACTGTGTTGAATGAAAATAGGATGGAGGGGGGAGAAAAAGAAGGCAAATGACTTATTCAGCTTTGTGAGCAAGTTTGGATAAGCCTTATCTGCTCCATTCAAATATGAGCTGCTTCCCAAGAGGATGGATAAGTGCTGGCATGTCTCGTGACTGTCCGGACCTGCCAATAGGTGTAATGAGGCCTAAGTCCACATTAGCGCAGTCTAAATGAAGTGTCACGGGAAGATTGATCTGCACACGCTGCTGTCTGTGGCCTCAGGGGCCGAGGATCTGGACGAATGAGCGGCTTCGGCAAGGAGGCGAGGCTGATGGAGCAAAGTCCTGCTAAATGTGTATATGACACAGCTGAATGCCAAACAATGAATACGATGAATATTAAAGACAAAGGAGTGGTTTGGACGTTGCACACAAATCAGATGATGTCTATAATATGTTGCCAATTTAATAAGTACTATTCACCATCTAGCTACATTTATTAACCACTTTATAAGGTCTACACACTTTCTAAATATTCAAACACTGACTGACTCCTTCCAGTAAATATATAAACAAAAAAAAAAAACCAGGACCATTGCTGAAATAAGACATTATTCAGGTAATGAACATTGTTGTAATTAATGGTGCGTCCCATTCCAATTTGACAGATATTTAACACTAACCATAACTGCAGGCTGATAACAAGCCGGATGGTCCCTCTCCTCTTTAGTACGGAGGATGTGGCATCCACGGTTTCCAAAGAAATGTATTTGTCTGGCTACAAAACAGTTTTCCACTATGTCACAGTCCATTTTTAATGAGCTTTGGCCCAGGTTTCTGGATCAAGTTCACATATGGCTTCTTCTTTGCAAGTAGTTTTAACCTGCCTTTGTTGATTTGAGTTTACAGACAATGATTCCTGGAGGTGTTTCTGAGCCCATGCAGTGTTTTCTTTACAGAATTATTCCTGTTTTTTATTGACATTCAATATGGATTTCTTTAATGCAGTGGAAAGCCAATATTGATTCTCACACTTGTCTCTGTTACACAAAGATTTCTCTAGACTATCTGAATATTTTCATGATATTGTGTACTGTAAATCAGGAGATATTAAAAGTCACACCCAAGATCTAGTGGAAAACCTTACCAGAAGAGTAAAACTCATTATACTGTAAATGTCAAATGTACACATTTAAACGTTATTGTCAAGTGTCCATATACTTCTGTCTATTACAATTTTATATAAATATAATTGAATATAATTTAAAAAAAATGTGTACTATCTCTCCAATGTGTTTGAACACATTGCATATTGTACCAGCAAGGTTTTGGACACACCTTCTTATTCAGTGTTTTTTCATAATTTTGAAGGAACAATAATACTGAACACATCCACTATTAAAGAACATGTAATGTATTATGTAGTAAACATAAACATACAATTTTGTATGTCTAAAGTAGCTACATTTAGCATTAATGACAGCTTTGCACACTCTTGGCATTCGGTTATTAGATTTACAAAGTAGTCACCTGGAACAGTTTTTGAAAAATCTTGAATGAGTTCCCGGAGCTGTTGAGTATTTGTTTGCTGCTTTTCCTTCACTTTCAATCCATCTCAAGTTCAGATGATTGTGGAGGCCAGGACATGATGCAGCACTCTATCAATCTCCTTCTTAAACAAATAGCTTTTCAATAACCTAAGTGTGGGGTCATTTTTCTGTTGGAAAAAAAAATTGTGCAAACCAGATGGGAAGGCATTTTACTACAAAACACTGTGGTAGACTTGCTGGTTAAATGTAAACAGTGTCACCAGCAAAGCACCTCCACCCCATCACACCACCTACTCCATGCTTCACAGTGGAAACCACACATTCAGGAACAGTCACTTCACCCTCTGTACGTCTAACAAAGAAACAGTGGTTAGAACAAAAAAATATTAAATTTAGACTCATCAGACCAAAAGACAGTTTTCCACTAATCTAATGTCCATTCCTTTGTGTTTCTGGAGCCAAGAAAGTCTTTTCTGCTTGTTATTTTTTGTGAAGTAATGTTTTCTTTGCTACAAATATAAAATAAAGAAAAGAAAAAAAAAACACAGAAGGAGGAGGCGTGTCCAAACTTTTGACTGTAGTAATATACATTATATATGCATTGACTGTTAATAAGTGACATACATACTAACCTGAAAAAAAGTGTCCTCAATGAGGTCTACAGTATGTGTGTGTGTCGGCTCTGCGCACTCAGAGCTCGATCTGGTGCAAAACACAGCTTTTAGGGCCATGTGGTCATTTTAATGAAACTCCACATGAACGTTTACACCCTGTCGCGAAGCTGCAGGTGAGGAGATGAGCTTCAGCGGCTCTTCCTAAGCCACTCAGTCCCTTCGCTCCTGCCAATATTCTCAGATTAGCAGACTTTTTCTGGTGAATTTGTCTCTATTACTTTAACCCTGGGGAGGCTGAGATGGGAGGACCCGAGCCACGAGAGTGTTCCATTCCCACATCACAAGGTCATAAATAGGAAAATGACAAGGGAGGGTGCATATCGTATGTCCAAAAGGCTAACAAGGACACATGGTAAAAACGGTTGGGATAAAATATGCTGAAATAGGTTGTTTTTATTTCCACGCTAAACAATATAGGAATAAATCATTTAGCTGTAATAGGAAACTAACCAACAAGAAGCTGGTGGGATTAAGTGGAGTTCCTGTTAACAAAATCATTACTTTCGTGTGACAGGAAGTGTTTTATTTTATAATTCAATTCAGTTCAAATCAATATAATTTAAATCAATTCAATTCGGTTTTATTTGTATAGCACTTTTAACAATGGACATTGTCCCAAAGCAGCTTTATAGAGATAAATAGATATAAAATATAAAGTTATGTTATTGTCTATCATCCCTAATAAGTGAGCCAGTGGCACCTCTGGCAAGGAAAAACTCCCTGAGACTTCATAAGGGGAAAGAAAACATGAGAGGAACCATTCATTACAGTTCTAAAAATGATTCTAAGTTAAAAAGGCTTTAGAAAACATGTCATTTTATTATGGCATTTGGCAAATGCCCTTATCCTGAGTGACTTACTGTACAACTGAGCAGTTAAAGGTCAAGGGCTTTACCCAGGTGCCCAGCAACAGCTTTTGATTTTAACCTGTGACCTTCTTCACTTCCCACCAAGTCTAACGTCCAATGTGTTGACCACTGAGCTACCGCCTCCTTCTTGGAAGGGAACATCATGAATATTGATGCTTCTTGTTTTTTTTTGTTTTTTTTGTGGTACATCATTGCACTTTTTTAGGAAGTGAACCTTCTACTGCACTGAAATGATTTTGCCAATTAGACGGCCTTTGAAATGTATGACTCGCTGATTGAGACCAACCATAAGCTTTCAATTATTTTAGATCTCCTACAATTATCAGCTTAGTTCACAGCAAGAAGAAGTAAAAAGAAACAGCATTAATGGAAGGACTATGGAGAGCACTAGACATAATCCTGAACATTAGACATAATCAAGGTCGAGAGACAGGCGTAAGGTCAGGTGATGAATAAACAGGGAAAGGCAACAAACACTAAACAGGAAAAACAAACTAAAACCATAAACAGCTATCAGAAATAAAGGCCTGTTTTATTGTTTTAATGGACAGAGCGTATACTTCACTGAAATTTTACAGCACCAAGTTCATGTTAATCGATGGATCCTTCAATGTCTAGATTAACGGTCTGCCGTAGAAAGAGGATGCGATGTCTGTAGCAACGTCTGGGAGGATTTTTCCACCATGATAATGACCCTGGAGTTGAACAAGGAAACAACAGGGATTCTGACAGATTCGAGGGTGTGCTAAATATGCCTCCTGCCTAAGAAATGGATGGGGATTAAGGAACTGAGATGATTACAGCTACGAGAGGTGTGTGTGTGTGTGTGTGTGTGTGTGTGTGTGTGTGTGTGT
>JAAIIK010000066.1:1926210-1962623 GCA_014706435.1 Silurus glanis | reverse complement strand
ACCAACCCTGAATTTAACTCTAACCATAACTCAATCACCAACCCTGACTCTTTTGGTGCCAGGCACTAAAGCACACCATCAGAGGTCTTGTGAAGTTCAGCTTACAATAAGTCACAACTGTTTTTAAGACACAAGGAGGGAACTACAGAATATTATCAGGTGTTATATAAATGCTTTGGCTTATAACCTCTGCATGTCAATATGTTTATATCTTGACTCTGTTTCATTCACAATAAAACGGATATATTTTATATTTTAACATTAATGTGAACACTAGTATAATATTATAGACCAGTTTGTGAACTTTAATATGAAAATGTAAACAATTTGGGCAAAAGTTTGCAGACACCTGACCTGAAGTTTGGTATGCACTTTTTAAACATTCCATTCTACACTTACTCCCTTTTTTGCTGTTATATTTATGTACACTCTTCTGTGAAGATGTTGCACTAGATTTTTTTGGAGTGTGCTTTTGGAGTGTGCCACACTCATTTATTCAGGTGTTCTAAAGGGTTGGGATCAGAGATCTACAGCAGGCCACTGAAGATCTTCCACTCCAAACAATGTAATGCAAATCATGGTTCATTGTAATGCTGAAACAGGTTTGGATCTCCAAGTGAAAGGAAATTGTAATCCAAAGACAATTATGCACCTTCAAGTTTGTTCTAACAGTTTGAGAAAGAACCACATACTGCTGTAAAGAGCTGCTGTGTCTGTCTTTGGCCGTAGAGTGTGTCTCTCATATCTCATTTTGAATTATAAGCGAAGGACAATGACAGGAAATGATGCACACATTACGGAACCTGCTGACAGTTAAATCTTACAGAACATCTCTGCTTCCTGTGAGATTGTGTGAATGTGGAAACTGTTCTCAGACTGTTGAAGCCGCGTGCACTGTTCACCTCTGCACTAACCGCGGGTCAATAGGAGCATTAGGAAATACAATAATTAATAGGACATTACGGAAAGCACAAGCAAGTACATTTATCTTATTCATACAACTGAGCAACCAGGGGTGAAGGGCCTTGCTCAGGGGCCCAGCAGTGCCAGCTTGGTGTGGCTGGGATTTGAATCCACAACCTTCAGAGCCATAGTCCAAAGCCTCAACCACTAAGCTACCACCTCCCCACAAGTATTCAATTTTTTCAACCAAAAATTTTAAACTGTTGTCCAGCTGTTTTATTTTTCATTTTATAACAATTATAGAGTAGAACTGCAATCCTTGAAATATGATTCTAAACACAGAGATATTTCACCTCCAGTCCAACAAAGGGCACCTTTTATAAATCCTGCAACTCTTCTTAGTTTACTTGCTCATTTTTGCTTTTTGATGTGTTTTTTTGTTCAACATAAGGTCGAGATGCAGTTTTCTTTTTTAAATTGAAACCAAACATTTTGAAGACGAGGATATCGATGATATTGATGCTGACGCTCATATTAAATGTTTTTTAGTGTCATTTTATATTCCATTGTATATTTTTGAAACCCATCATTGAAATTATTGGTCAATGCTAACATTAAATCATTCCATTTTTTTTATTCATTTGTTTTAAAGAATGACAACATTATTACTGAATTTAAACTTTGAACAGAATATAACCCATCATACAAACTAGCCAAATTGTCAGGTACAGTTTTTTTTATTTCTTCCCCATAATACACTTTAGTGAAGGAAAAAATAGAAAAAAATGAAGGTAATGATGACACAGCGATCCTGAGATACACTGTAAAAACAAAATCGGACGAAAGATTGTAGGTACACAATTGTCTTTACTTGAACTAGGAAACACAAATGTGTTCCAGCATGACAATGCGCTGTACATTGGAGTGAAAGATCTTGACCAGCCTGTAATAAAACTATAGCCTTAACCCTAATGAACACATTTGAAAGAATGTGAACATACCCCAGGCCTCCTCACCTCAGCTACATCAGTATCTGACATCCTTTTGGCTGAATGAGCACAAATCTCCACCAGAACACTCGAAAATCTAGTAGAACATCTTCTTAGAAGAGTGAAGGTTATTATAACAGCAAGTGGAAACTAAACGTGGAATCAAAAAGCAAAAACCAATCTTGTCGTCAGGTGTCCACAAACTTTTGTCTGTATAGTTTATTATTGTAGTCTACAATAAAAGGAGCCAAGAGAGACATAAACACCACCATTAACCGCATAATAGACTACATGTTTTTGATTTGTCGGCTTTTATAAATGATGCGATTCCTGTTTTTTTTTCCCCTTTGGTTCCACTTATCAGACTTGCTGACTCGTCTCTCTCCATGCTCATTATTTCTTTTTCCAGTAATGGATAAATGTTTTTGTGGTATTTAATTTTTAGTACTTGACACTTTCCATGTGAGAACGGTGTAGACAGTGCTGTGGAATGTGGGATGTTCTGTACAAAGTTTTGTTTTCTTGCTTCTCAAATTCCTGTTTGGGATTCTGTCATGACTCAGAAGTGTGCAGCTCTCCCTCGTCATCATCTGATAACATACGGTTCTTACACACTCCTGCCAGGAAGAGCAGAAGAGCATATCATTCCATAATTTCCAGAAATGATTTAGTTGAACTGGCCGGGAATGTAGGACAGCTGAATCATTGTCGGATGCATATATTTTGCAATATCTGACAACTTTGCTACTAGAGCAAATTGTTGTATTTCTCTTATATAATTCAACAGCAATTTAACAATAACATTTTATTTATTAAAGAGAATAAAGCCAAATCTTGTCTTTTTTTTTTGGCATTTTGTTTTTGTGATCCTGGACTTGGACTGAAAGTTGGACTTCTGATTAGAAAGCTCTTTAAATCCCAGCACTACCATATTCCCACTCCTGGGCCCTTGAGCAAGGCCCTTAACCCTTGACTGCTCAGTTGTAAGTCGCTCTGGATAAGGGTGTCTGCCAGATGTGATAAATGTAATGTCAATGTAAAAAAACCCTACAAAATATAAACTGCTCTGTCCTGATCAAGACTTTTCCAATGCACTGACAGTAGGACTCATTCCATATATGTTACAAGTGCATCATCTTACAGAAAAATGTACCATACCAGTGGATACAGATTATTAAAGAGTATTTGGTGACATAAAACCCACATTTATTACAGAAACTTTAACTGTTGTTGCTCTGAAGCTGATTGTTCTCCTACTAGAACAAAATCATTTCATTTATAC
Source organism: Silurus glanis (assembly GCA_014706435.1). Taxonomy (NCBI): domain Eukaryota; kingdom Metazoa; phylum Chordata; class Actinopteri; order Siluriformes; family Siluridae; genus Silurus; species Silurus glanis. Next base: position 1,959,449 of record JAAIIK010000066.1, on the reverse strand, counting down.
CACAGCAATTTGCCAACGATATTAGTTCTGTATTTATTAAAGATAATGAAATATGTTTCTTAGTTTATACCAGTTAGTTACACCCACAGCTTGACATGATATTAACAAACCACCGTCTATATACACTATGTTCTGTCCTATTATAGATTTTAAAAGATTGTTTGGTGTCTTGAAACCTACATTAATAACAAATAATTGTACTGCTGCTTTCTTCAGTTGCTTAAAATGTTTAATTTGATGAATGCAACATGTCTAAAAAAAACCGAATAAAATTGGGACAGGGCCATATTAGGCCAACTGAGGAGAAATTTTGGGAGAGGAATGTTGTCCCATTTGCCTCTGTTACAAGATTCTAGCTGCTCGACAGTCCTGGGTCTTCTTTGTCATATTTTTTGTTTCATGATGTGCCAAATGTTTTAAATGGGTGACTTTATGAATTGTGAATTGATGTTCAACGCGCAGACTATTCTACTACAAAGCCATTCTGTTGGCTTGTCTGGATGTGGTTTATCATTGTCTTGTTAAAATATGCAAGGCCAAAAAGAATTTTTAATTTTGATTTGTCTGATCTTTTTTTTTTTTTCACTTTGCCTCAGTCCATGATAAATGATCTTTGGCTCAGAGATGATGCCGGTGTTTTCTGAATCATGTTCATATATGGCTTTTTCTTTCTGTGATTTAACCTGCAATTGTGGATGACACGGTGAACTGTGTTCACAGACAATAAATTCTGGAGGTGTTGTGCAGTGATTTCCATTACAGAATCATTCCTGTTTTTAATTCAGTGAAGGCCCAAAGATCATAGACATCTAATATTGAATTTCACCCTTGTCCCTAGTGCACAGAGATTCAGTGGACCTCAAGCCCATCTTTTTTTTTCATTTACTGTTTTTTTTTTACATCCAATCATGTTACTGACCTGCTGCCAATGAACCTAACTAGTTGTAAAATATTCCTGCAGCTGTTTTCTATTTAAGTAACACTTAGTTTTGCAGCCTTTTGTTGCCCCGACCAAACTTTTTAAAGATGTGTTGCATCATCAAATTCAAAATTACCTTATTTTTTGTATTCTTTTTTTGATACCTTCACTTTTATAAAAATTGGGGTTGTATAAAAACATGGTATCAGAGCAAACATATTGCTGCTGAAGAAGTTTTAAAATCTTCAACAGAATCAGAATCAAGAATTCAACAATGCAGATGTTATTGTGCATTTTTTTATAAGTTTTACAGAAGCCTTTTGAGAACAAAAAAATAGACATTCTTCTTCCTCTTCTTCTTTCGGCTTCTCCCATTAGGGGGCGCCACAGCAAATCATCTGTCTCCATACTCCCCTGTCCTCTACCTCCTCCTTGGCCTTCCTCTTTTCCTCCTTCCTGGAGCATTCTCCTACCGATATACGCCATGTCCCACCTCTGCACATGTCCAAGCCATCTCAATCTCGCCTCCCACACCTTGTCTCCAAAACGTCCTACATGGGCTGTCCCTCTAATAAACAAATTTCTAATCATGTCCATCCTCACCACTCCCAACAAAAACCTCAACATCTTCAGCTCTGCTACATCCAGCTCCACCTCCTGTCTTTTAAAATAGACATTACTGATAAAAATAAATAAATAAAAAATTGTGCATGTTTGTCCAGTTTTAAACAACCCTTCATAATTAAACATTATACACGTCCCACTAATCCCAGTTCACTCAGCCTCGGACCTGTCTCCCTTTTCACAACAGAGAACTTCATACAAATCTGGAATCCGGATTTTAATTACTCACCAGGCTTGACGTACCACATCTGCTTGGTTACAAGCATTTTATTTTAGCCTGTTTACCAGTAAAAGCCTTCATCAATCCATGTCTTCATAGCCCTGTGAAACAGGGAGGGACTCAAATCAGAGTCATTTTAAAATGATGTGGGTGGGTCTGCGAGAGGGTTCTTTTTAAAAAGTCTGCCACTGATGATATACAGATGTGGGAATGACTGTGGGAGTGTGTGGATGGAATCTGGAGGAAACTTATCTTGTTAACGAAAAAAGAAAGACGCATTCCACAGAAGAAGAAAGGAACACGTATTTTTTGAACCTTTCTGCCGAAGGTAAGGTTCTGTTTAGTTGAAATGAAGGATATTAAGCAGAATTAAATGGTGTTATACGACAAAAACATGATTTCAGCTAATGAGCAGGATGAGGTTTTTAGCTATTTTGTTCAGGATTTTCACTGATCACTCGCATTCGAATCACATTGTCGTGTCTTATCACCTGAATACAGTCTCACCTCATCAAATACTCCTCTTCATGCTTGTTGGTCTACGCCACAGGTTATGGTTATTTCTTGCCTTCTTGTTTCTTGCGAGTGTGTTTTAAGTGTACATGAACAATCAATTCCTACATTCGCACCCGCCTTTCATCATTGCATGATGAGTTGAAATCATTGGGAAAACGAAGCGTGTTCTATAAATCCTTAGGTGATAAAAATCTTCCAAGTCATATGAGATCTGAAACTAATTCAGTTTTTGTAAATTTGTTTACAGATGTTATCATTAGCATATTGTATTTTCTCCATAAAATTTTGATCCTTAGATCCACAATTGCTTTAAAAATGAATTGCCAATTCAGCTTTAGTTCCTTTCTTCAAGAAAAAAAATACCAAAACTAAACTGAAGGCTTAAAATAGATGTTTGATGTGATGTCTGTAAATACAATGGAGGAAATGCTCTGTCCATGCACTTGATAGCAATCAGATTAGTTTCCTGTTTGCTATACAGTATTTACCATGGAAACACTTAACTTTTTTCCTTTTTTTTACTGTACTAGTTAGTTTGTAAATTGGAAGGTGAAAGAAGTAATAATACACTTTACAGTAGCTTGAAGTTCAGATTGAAAGGTCATGAGTTCAAATCTGCTGATTGATTCCACTGCTGGGCCCTTAAACGAGGCCCTTAACCCTAACCTGCTCAGTGTAGAAATGACATAAACGTAAATAAAACTGGACAAGGGCATCTGTTACATACTGTATTAAATGAAAAGTCAAGTCAAGAAGCTTTTATTGTCATTTTGAACACACATAGCTGACGTAGTACACAGTGAAATTAGACGTTTCTCCAGAAATCTGGTGCTACATAAACAACATAGAGCTTCATCACACAACATCCATCCATCCAAACTAATGACAGTGCTGAAGCTCCTACAAGAGAGCAGTGCAGGGGAAATGTTCAAATATTAAGCACATGTATAGAATTTCCATTTGTTATGAGTTAAATGTTTTCTCTGGTATCTGTGAGAAGAGGAAAATGCCTCCATATTAACCTTCTCAATCTGAAAATGCTATGAGATAAGAAGTAGTTTCTACAGTAAATCCAATTAATATATCGATATCTTTGTAATCAGGGTAAATAGTCATTCCAGTTGTCACCCATTGTGTAGTTTTATTCAATTTGTGTTTTTCATATAGAGTCCGACAAGAGACATTGATATATATTGTATATAATATATATATATATATATATACAAGGTGAATAGAATATTATATTTAGCTTACAGCAAAATGTTCACCATTACAAGTTTAAAGTCACCAATTCCAATATGACTTGAGTAAAAGTATCTGATTTGAACAGTACTTAAGTATGTGACTCTTGAGCATCCTCATCACCAAGGCACATGTTAGTGAAAAGCCAAAAACAGTTGATTTGTGAAGTTTTATTTTCCTAAAATACAAATCACGTCAATACTACATTTACAAAGATCAACACAAGCCAGAACGAAACAAAGATCAAACAAAAAAAAATACAAAATAGTAAAGCAATCTTTCAAAAAGGGATCTTCAATCAACAAATAAAATGCCAACATCATGTCACAAAGTAGAAGAACCATAAGTATTCAATTAATAAATAAAATGAAAGCAAATCATTTTAGATGAAGTAAAACCAAATATTCAGCACTGGCTGCGATTTGATGCAGCTGTCAGTCTCAAAAAGGAACAATTGTTGTATTTAACTTCAACAAAACTGGTTCTCAAAGTATTCGGATTATTTTTTGAGCATTTTTTGGACTGAAAATGAGGCCAGGGAGCAGATGCTAGGGGAGTGTTGAGCCTATAACAGAGGGGTTATACAATATAATTGGTATCGGTGATTGTCAATTAAAATATAGTGGAGTAAAAAGTACATCTATTAAATCATAAATGTAGTTGAGTGGAGAGTAAAAGTTGCTTATATTTTTGATTCTCAGTAAAACTAGAAGTTATTAATCGCACATTTTTATCTATTATTTTCAAATTTTGCCTTCAATTATTACTTTTCAGGTTGTTAATACTCTAAGCAACATGAGCATGGACAAATATTGATGCTTTATGCAAGTGTATGTTTATTATTAGTGAAATCAAACTCAACATAGAGCATGAAGACAAAATATTCTTGTAAATGTTTTAAAGTAATTATGATTTTTCTAATTACTTAAATCATCAGGACACCAAACAGAACCTTTGCTATGTTTCCACACGGACGGTTTTAATTGCCGGATTTGTGCGTCATGGCCGATCTTGGTGCTGTATTTAAGAAATTAAACTAAAACAAATGTTAGGGATTAAAATTAAAGTGGAGGTTTTTTTTTTTATATCTGAATAAAGAAAGGTTTTAATTTTGCTTCTTTAATGTTTATTTATTTATATTTGCAATAAAAATGGTCAAAGAGAAATGCACGAAACATTAATTGAGTGTTAATAAAATTTGTGCTGTAAAATGAATTTGTATTCATGCGTATTTATATATATATATATATGCACAAACAAATCACTTAAATCTCTTCCTTCTTCTTTTCCAGGACTCCATGGATCTTGTCCAGTTTCTAATCCTCTGCATTTGTGCTGTAAATGCAGTTGTTTCTGAATGTCCAAATCATTGCAGGTGCAATGAAACCGAGGTTTTCTGTACTGGATATACAATAACAGATTTTCCTCGCCCCATTCCCCCAAATACAAGGTCTCTAGAGATTACCCGTACTAATATCACCTCACTTGAACCGGATCATTTCGATGCATTCTCTGAGACTCTTGCAGTGTTGACCATAACTGATGCAAGAATAACGGCGGTGCAACCTCACACCTTTAACCAGACGCACAACCTAACCAGCTTAACACTTTCAGGAACCAATCTGTCTTCTTTACCCCCATCCCTCCTTACTCCTCTTCAAAACCTGAAAACCTTAGACCTGAGGAAAAATATGCTGACTTCTATTCCAGAGGAGGCGTTTCAGGGTCTGACTCGCCTGGGGACCCTCATATTGCAGGAAAACAGCATCACAAATCTGCACCCAGGGACCTTCCCTGGACTTGGAAGTCTAAAGGTCTTGTCCCTAAAAAAGAACAAATTGGAGGTGATTCCCAAACATATCTTTGACCCCCTGGTGAACCTGAACGACTTGCATCTGCAGAACAATGTCCTCACACGGATACCTGCTGAACTTTTCACCAATCAGAAGAAGCTGGAAAAGCTCTATCTCTCCAACAATTTGCTAACTGTTCTTCCTATAGGTATCTTCCTGAACTTGCCTAAGCTACAATATATTTCACTTTTCAACAACCAGCTGCACACACTGTCTCCCAACACCTTCGGCCCCATGCCCATGCTCCAGCAGCTATGGCTGTATGACAATAAGTTAACTCGCCTCGAGGACAACGTGTTCAGCAATTTGACTCATTTAAAACTTCTAGTGATCAGCAGGAATCAGATCTCATACATCTCCCCTGGTGCCTTCAATGGATTGATTGGGCTGAAAGAAATTTCTTTACAAACTAACAACCTGACGAGCCTTGAGGAAGGAGTGTTTAGAGGTCTTCCTATTTTGGCTAACATATCACTGAGAAACAACCAGATTCAGCACCTTCCTGGGAAGCTTCTCGATGGGCTCTCTCACTTAACCACACTGGAGCTTCAAAATAATTCTCTACTCTATTTACCAGAAGACCTTTTAGTTTCGCTAACCAACGCTCAAAATCTAGTGCTGTCTGAAAATCCCTGGAGGTGTGACCATCAAATTTTACCCTTTCGAGACTGGCTAGTAAAGCATCAAGATAAAGTACCCAGTGACTCCAGCATCAAGTGCTCCACTCCCTCCTGGTTGATGAACAGCAGTATTATAAACCTTCAAAATGATCAGTTAATAACACCGTCCCAAAATTCTAGTACTCTTCTCTCTTTATACTCCTCCACCACCGTACCTGCAGATCACACCACATCTGTCTGGGAGAACGAAGACCATACAGACGATCGATGGAAAACACACACACTCATTATTACTTTGGTTTGTGCTGCAGTTATTGTGACTATCGGCCTCTGTGCTGTTTGCTGGATCAGAAACAAACGACGGGGCAGTCAAAATATAAACTAGTGACCTTTTAAGGGTGTAAATTATAAGAGCGGGAATTTCAGCACAGGAAATTCAAATAACGAGGTAGAAGTTTCAAGCAGCCAGTGGCAGAAAAGACAAGCACCTAAGTACCAGAATTTCAACGTCTGTGGTCTTAATTCCAGAAGGTAGATTTATAAAAAGAAAAAAAAAAACTAATTCAAGCAATGCCTGGTCTTTTGTACTCTATTTCATCACTTAAATAACACCCATTTCTCTATTTCTATTATTATCAACTTCTCATTCACCACCAATATATTCTACCCAAACTGGCGAAGAAAGAGAGAAAGTGTCAGTTGTTCCACCAAAATAATAAATCTTGCATGTTCTGGCATGATTTCATCCATGATCTTGACCAGAAGATAACACACTGTATATGGACAGAATAGTATTAGACAAACCAATCATCAGCACTGAGTTTCAGTATATAAAAAAAATAAATAAATAAATAATAAAATCATTCAAATGATTCACAAAAACAATTAATTAATTAATTATTTCTCTGTATTTTAATTCATCTAATCTAATGGTAAGATTCACCAATTCACAAAAAGTTAACCATGTGATGCACTGCTTTAAAAAAGTGTGCATTGGATACATGTTGGCATTTGTATCACAATGCATCGTTTTTAACACTTTTACTTCTGTAAAAACCGATTTATGTCTTTATAATTATTAGGAGGTGTGTTATATTTTTATTATTTAGAAAGTAAACAATCATTTCTGACCAATATTTCATATGTAGGATGATTTCTCGTCGCTAAACTGTTTCTGGGGCGCGTTCTCTCAGCGCTGCTACGTGAATATGATGTAACGCAACGTTACGAAAACCGAGGCGTGTCCTGAGAGTTACATAGAATACAGATTAACATGGCAGAGGTAGAGCTGTAACTTCCTGGAGACAGAACAGGAAAATAACGTCTGGTTTTATTTAATCTTTTGCTTTTGATTTTTTTTTTGCACTACAAAGGCCTGTTTGTAAAAGGGTCATGCGCTAGAAGTCTAGAAGTCAGAAGGCACTTAAGTAAATGTATGATTTGCTGTTTGTACGAACAAAGGGAAAAAAAGCATACCATCTTTACCTTTCCTAAATTGCATAGCATCATAATCTTTTTTTCATTGCATCATGTTGCATTGAATTGAATCCCAATCGGATCGCACTGCATTGTAAAAGGGGTGAATCGTATCGCATCCCATCAGTAGCTGCTTTATATATATATATCTTTAATGTATCGTATTGTTGGCTATGCATCGAGATGTGACTTGCATTGGCTTAAGTTACGAAGATGGACAACCCTACTATATGGGTTTAGCATTTAAAGATTAAGGACCTTGCTCGAGGGCCCAGCAGTGGCAGCTTGTTGGTGCTGGAATTTGAACTCACAACCTTCTGATCCAAAGTCTAACACATGAACCACTGAGCCACCTTTTCCCATTATACTCTTGAAAGCCTCATCGCCTTTCCTTTTACATCACATCAGTAATTATTCTTTTCATCTTCAGGTTCTTGCTGGAAAGTTGCCGCATTCTCACTTTCTGTAATCAGTTTGGAATTCGCTACTGTGGAAAACATTCTTCTAATGACTACTAACTTTCAGGGTCATGTCAAAGGAGAACTGAAATACACTACTCCTTTCACCTTGACTGGCACCAGTATTCAAGTTCCAGATTTCTCGTCTCTCCCATAGTCTCATTTACAGTCTGTATTATTTGCTGAGGGTTTGTTTTTTGGTGTCATCATTTTAGCCGTTGCTTCTGGATTTTTCACAGTTTATGTCCACACAAACATTCGCTTGCCTATGAAATATGTGACACTATATGGACAAACGTTTGTAGATACCTGACCATAAGTTTGGTATGGAATTTGTGGAGATTCTGGAGATTCTTTCAGCCACGAGGGTGTTAGTTAAGTCAGGTACAGATGTACGTGAGGTGAGGAGGCCTGGGGTGCAGTCAACATGAAGAATTCATTCCGAAGGTGTTCAATAGGGTTGGAGTTCAATATCTTCCTTTCCAACCCATATGTTTATGGAGCTGGCTTTGTGCACAGGGGGATTGTCATGCTGGAACAGGGTTAAGTCTCCTAGTTTAAGGAAAAGAAAAATTTTATTCTACCAAATCCCTCCACAAGCATCATGTACAAGTGTATGGCTCCAACTTGGTGGTATCAGTTTGGAGAAGAACCACATATGAGTGGAAAAGTCAGGTGTCCCAATACGTTTGTCCATAGAGTGTAGCTGTAATATACATTAGTTTTATATTCTTTTTATCATAAGTGCATGTACTGTGAAAGTCATCACACACATCACCATGTCTTACAAAAACCAAACAAAAGCTGTAATATTAAAAGATATAATCAGCTGAAATTTACGATTTCAGTATTTTTGTTTGAAAACCTTAACCACAATTCTAATAAATGATCGCCCGGTTGATTGGATGACTATAGGTAACAGTATTTGTTGTGTACTTCCTTTTTTTTTGTGTTCTTTCGGTTGTAAATACGTCTTTGTATTTGAGTGTGCAGTATATTGTAACCATTGCAGCTTTTCCTCTTTGAGCCTGATTATTGCCGGTCAGCTGGAAAACGTTATTTTCTATTTCTTAAAATAAAGGTCTCATGATTCACTTGTGTGCGGTGTAAAACGTTCTCTTTTCCAGCGTGTGACCCAGAGTGTGCGATTTGTCATTTAACCACTTCCTTCGTTGAGGTTTCTCTTCCCTTTCGTCATCTTCCACCCAGATTTCCACATTTTTTCCCCACAAGATGTACATTCTGTCTAAACGATATCTATTTTTAACATGTAAAAACTGCTGAAGGAACAATAATGAAATGCGGTATATACAGTAATCCCCTGAATTCAAGGAAGTATCATGAGAAGTGATAAAGGTGATGATGATGATGTTAGAACTTTAAGATGCACATGGAATTTAGATTGTTTTTTTAGACGTCCCATTTCGCACTTAGTCTCCATTTATTGTTATAATAAGCTCCACTCTTCCGGGAAGATGCTCCACTAGATTTTGGAGATTTGTGCTCATTCGGCTACAAGAATGTTAGTAAAGTCCATGATGTATATGAGGTGAGGAGGCCTGGGGTGCAGTCAACATTCACATTGATTGTTCAGTAGAGGTCAGAGCTCTCAGGCAGAAGATCTTCAACTCCAACCCATGGAAAGCATATATTTGTGTAGACAGGGCATTATCATGCTGGAGCAGGTTTGAGTCTCCTAGCTGAAATGAAGGGAAGATTTCATGCTACTACATTCAAAGACATCTCATACAATTGTGTGTTTCCAGATATGTGGAAACCTGAAATATGGCTGGAAAAGTCGGGTCTCCCAGTACTTTTGGTTCTCTTCAATCATAGATCACTCTATGCAGCTAAGGATGGTTCCACATGAACAACCTAAATATCCATTACTGAGTTACTGAGCAACTCAAGAACTTTGAGGATGGATTTGGACTGTAATTAATCACCAGTCTGACACAATGGCCCAGGACCACAGTTTGCATGAACAGTTCTGTATTTAATAATCTATCACAACAGCAAACCTCAACAATGATGAAACTGTAATGAATGGATATTTGATAATCAGGATTGGTTTCCTTTTTGAGTCGGGTTTCTCTCAAGGTTTCTTTCTCGATAAGTTTCTGTAAGACACAGAAGCCACTGGCTCGCTCATTAAGGATAAACTTACAATTATCAGGAACAAACTAATAGGCACTAGAAGTATACATTCTTTATACTGTTTAATTGGTTTATCTCTGTAAATCTTGTCCTTGGCTACCTTGTCATTTTTTTGTATTTATTTGGAATCCAAAATTTGCATCATGTTTCTGGGAATTTTGACTATTAATTTAATTTACGTTAAATGAACAAAATAAATTAAATAAGACCCAATCAGTAAAAATTATCCGACCATAAAAGTGAAGCTGAAAGGTCTTTGTCGCCCTCTTGTGGCTGAATGCAGTACAATTTCAGTTTTCAAATCCCATTTGACCTTGCTATGTCTCCATGTATACACTGATCAGGCATAACTTTATGACCAACTGCCTTATATTGTGTCTTTACCATGTTTGATAAATAGATATTTTTTCGCAAGTCATTATCACCTCATTTGGTATATTTTAGTGGAAAGTTCTAGACTGTCGTATACCGTATTATCAAGTTGAGACACATTAAATGGTCGTTGTTTGCATCAGCCACATGGTGTCACTGTTGCTTTTGGTTGTAAATAGATTTTTTTATGTTTGAGTGTACAATAAATTGCATCATTGCTGCATTTCCTTCTTGATCCCGATGATCCACTTTTGCCTGGAAAAAGTTCTTTTCTATTTCTTTATATAACTCTCATGATTAATTTTTCCAGTGTGTGACCCCAGTGTGTGTGATTTATCATTAAACCACTTCCTTTATTGAGGTTTCTCTTGAGTAATCATCCTCCACCAAGATTTAATCATTTCTTTCCCCACAAGATGTACATTCTATCCGAACAATATAGATTTTTAACAAAAAATTGTTAAAGAAAAAAAGATATAATGTATGCAGTAATGTATGAAGTGTAATTATTATGATTTAGCCCATCCCATATGGAAAATCCCATTCCACATTTAGTCAACATTTCCTGTTATAATAAGCTCCACCCTTCTGGGAAGATGTTCCACTAGATTGTGGAGTGTGCTTGTGGAGATTTGTCGAGATTCATTCTGCCACCAGGGTGTTAATAGGCATTTCTTATACACAAGTGTTTTAAGTACACATCTGTAGTGAAGTAATTCACCCTTCGGTGATTGGGATTTGAGTGTAAACCAGTCAAACATCATTTCAAAGATTGGTAGAAGAACAGATTAGTGATGGGGAATAGTTTTTAAATGTCTGAGAACACGTTGTCTCCACCTCGATCTCCTGGAAAGCCTTGACACAGACACAATCCTAAGGTCCCTCCACAGATTCATAAATCGTAGAGGTAAACCATTCAAGCTCCTATCAGACAATCAAATCAAATCAAATCAAATCAAATCCAATTTGATTTGTCACATACACACATACAGAGTACGACATGCAGTGAAATGCTTTATACGACTGTCCAACATTAAAGCTTAAAAAAATAAATAGAATTTAAAAAATAAACAAATAAGTAGCTAAATAAAAAGTATAAACTATAGAAGATATATGAAAAATATATATACAGTAGATGAAATAGTATAGCAGATATTAGAAGTACAAATTAAAGTGATTTAGTGTTTATGTGCACTATGGTGTGGTATAAAGTGACACTGTGCTGTCCAAGTCCAAAGTTGAAGTGACAAGGTGTCATAATAGTGCAAAAAAATGTCTAGTGTTACCTGTTTGTTTTTTTCAGTTAACCCTTGTGTAATTGACAGGTTTTATTTCTAATCATATTTTTTTGCTTTATATGCTTTATGATTATATATGATTATAAAACAGAAAGAACAAAAGAAATACAACAGCTTGCCACTGGGACAGTACCCTTAAAAGGACATCTTTGTACCTTATTTACCCCAAAAATGTATAGTTGTACATGAAGGTACACATTGGTACTCTAAGGTAGTAATGTGTACCTTTTTGAGTATAAAGTACAAAGATGTCCTTATAATAATACTAAGAGTATATTGTTTACATATTTCAAATTGTATTTTGTGTATTCACAGTACATGGCACACAGTAATGGATACAAATAATTCTTCATTTTGTTCTATTAGGGTGGTGACTGATTCGGGCCAGGTGTAGATGATTAGTACTCAGGCGAGCTGCTAGGAGGGATACGAGGGTTTGGAGAAGGTGTGGTTGGTGGATCCCTGACAGTACCCCCTCCCCCAGGGGCGGCTCCCGACGCCCTGACCCTGCGCCGCGGCCGACCCCGACCCCGGGGTGCAGGACGCAGCGGATGAGCGGTGTGGAACTCCTCCAGGAGTGCTGGGTCCAGTATGTCCCGCCGAGCCACCTATGACCATTCCTCGGGGCCGTAGCCCTCCCAGTCTACGAGATACTCCAGGCCACCGCCCCGACGATGTGAGTTCAGTATTTCTCTCACCGAATAGACAGAGGGCTGCTCCAACACCTCCGGCGGCGGGGGCCTGACCTCACTGGGGCGCTGTGTGTTCGCGGGGGTGTAGGGTTTGAGAAGTGACACATGGAAGGTGGGGTGTATCCGGTACCGCGGAGGAAGTTCTAGCCGATAAGCCGCCTCATTGATCTGCCTCTCGATGTACCGGGGGCTCAGCTTCCTGCAAGGAAGCCGCAGTCGGAGATCCCTGGTGGACAGCCAGACCCAGTCCCCGACCTGTACGGGGGGGCCTCCATCCTGCGTGCATCTGCATGTCGCTGGGTTTCCCTCGTTGCCCGGCGTAGTTGGGTGTGTGCGGCCTCCCACGTCCTAACACTCTCCCGGAACCAGTGGTCTACCGCAGGTACGTTTGCGGGCTCGTCGGTCCAAGGAAACAGCGGGGGCTGAAACCCTAACACACACTTTAAGGGCGTGAGTCCTGTGGTGTCCTGGCGCAACGAGTTCTGGGCGTACTCTGCCCAGGGCAAAAACCGACTCCACTCCTCCTGATCATGGTGGCAGTACGTACGTAGGTACCTTCCCAGGTCTTGGATCCTCCACTCGGTTTGGCCGTTTGACTGGGGGTGGTACCCGGACGACAAGTTGACCGCAATCCCCAGTAGCCGAAAGAATGCCTTCCAGACGTGTGAGGTGAACTGGGGGCCCCGGTCAGACACCACTTCCTCCGGAAGGCCAAAGTTGCGGAAGACTCGATGGAAGAGGGCTTCTGCCGTTTCCAGAGCTGTGGGAAGGCCTTGGAGGGGGACCAAGCGGCAGGCTTTGGAGAATTGATCGACGACCACTAGGATGCACGTAAAGCCCCAGACCGAGGCAGGTCTGTGACGAAGTCCACGCCGATGTGCGACCACGGTCTTTGTGGAGTAGGCAGGGGGATGAGTTTACCCACTGGCAGATGCCGGGGTTTGGTTGCCAACCGCGGGTCGGAAAGCCTCCCGGAGCGCGGCGGAAAGCTCCCTCACGAACTCGGACGTGGCAGCGGGCTGGTCCTCCATAACCCCAGACGTGGCTGCGGGCTGATCCTCCATGCCGAGGTAACGTGGTTTCTTTTTTCCCGTTTCCTGTTTGCCCTTCGGTTTGTTATAGGTCCGTTCTTCTGTCAGGCACAAGAACGCGCTGGAAACCGGAGTGAGAATCACAAATAATACTTCATTTTGTTCTATTCTACAGTCCATGTTTCAGGAATAAAACAAGTCATTCAAAACAAACTATTGAAAGAAAATATGTATTGAACTCAACTGAAAAACATGTCAAGACCCGATATCAATTATACACTGAGATGAAATAAAGATTTAGTGTCACTTCTTTTAAGCTTCCTGGCTGGTTTGTTTAAAAGTAGTAGCTTTTTCACACAGTGTTAAAGCGAACATATATCTCAATATATAAAGCTACTTAAAACTGCCAAAAGTGTTTCTGCGACGTTCCTTCCCATCTAACAGCTGAGCATCATTTCCCTATTTATATTGTCAATTTTGTCACTGTGGATGTGACTGTCAGGCACAAGAACGCGCTGGAAACCGGAGTGAGAATCACGGAGGTTCTTCTTTAATGAAGTACAAAATAACAAAGAGCAAAGCAGAGAAAAAAGGCAGCTCGTAAGCAAACATAAACAAACAAAAGATAGCAAGCAAAAAAGACCAAACAGTGAAGCTTGGGAGTCCACAATGTTCTTAGGCCAAAAGCTGTAGAATGGACGGTGAGACTGTGAATGAATGGGGGTTATATAGGGTGGTGACTGATTCGGGCCAGGTGTAGATGATTAGTACTCAGGCGAGCTGCTAGGAGGGATACGAGGGTTTGGAGAAGGTGTGGTTGGTGGATCCCTGACAGTGACACACAGCAACACTGTTTAGACGGGACTGTGTCAGTAGTGACATACAGAAGAAAATAACTAATTAAGTACACTGCTGGACATTAACCAATAATTTGTATCCTAAATTGTTTAACACTTTAGTATGGGGAACACGTATTCACTATTAACTTTGACATTCGCCTCAAACTCTTAATTTACTGCTTATTAGCTTATAAGGTAGTCGTTGTAGCTAAGTTTAGGCATTAGGATTATGGGATGCAGAATATGGTCATAAAGAATAAGGAATGAATATGTGCTTTCTAAGTAGCCTACTAATAAACAGCCAATGTGCAGTTGTTCATCATACTAATGTGTTGCATATTTTTTCTATATTTTACTAATTAAATTTTTTATGATTGGTCCATATATAATCCTACAAACACTTCTATATAAATAGATTATGCATTATAAAATGTAAAAAAATTAAATAAACTGCAATAGCAGCCAGGTGTTAAAAGCCACATCTGTTCTCACCTGTAAAGTTTCTTGTGTAACATCTTGAATCTGCCCTGACAAACCTAGGCTGTCTGTTCCCTGCTCATTCTTGACAACACATAAAAATGTTAAATTAGTGCAATAATGAAAGAGCACCCCATAAAATAAAGATCGTTCCTATCAGCATACTGTAACGTTTCCCCTGTCATCTACCCTCATTCACCGGACTACATTACCCATAATCCTTTACACCCCGGTACATACCGTGACACACAGTTACACATGCTGTCAAACAGGCAGAGTTACTAAACATTGTGCAACACAATTCGGATACCACATGCAACTTACACTGCTTGACTTTTTTGTAAAAAAAGGAGTGAAGTGTTTTTTTGCCGCTTTGAGTTCATCGCAACCGAATGTTGGCTCGCGCGCGGGACCGCGGATGCGACTCGAGCTACAGTACCAGGGCGCGTGACAAGTGAGTGTCTGATTGCCATGGATACGTGAACGTCATGTATAGACTATCTTTTCTCTTTGAATTTTAAATCACTCTGCATTATTATACATTGCTCCATTAAAACCTCAACATGTCGTGAACACACACTCTCCACTAAAAAAGTCAGGGGGACGAATTTACTTTTTATAAAAAGGGACATGTCCACCGCGTCCCCCGTGTAATCTACACCCCTGATCACAAGTGTTCTACGATTCAATTCATATTTTCGGATGAAGAAAATGGAAACATAGTCAAGAAGAAAAAAATATTAATCTGGACCAGGTGGTACTCATAGTGGACCCAGAACTTCCACGAGCATGTTGGCCAGTAGGTAAAGTGACTAATACTTTCCCTGGACCTGATGGACAAACCAGAACAGTTCAACTTCAGGTACACAAACGTACAGATGTGAGGCCTGTATCCCGTATAGTCACACTCCCCAAACTCTCTATTGATCACGCTATTGATCCTACCATGTATTTATGATTTCTCACTTTATCTAATGCCCTTACACACAATTTCGGGCGGCTTTGTGAGAAAGCCCTAACCACGCCCCCTGAGTTTACACACACCGCATCTGCGCAACAGCTGGAATAGCGGCACTTTTTATTGATTTTTATATTTTCTTTCGTGTATGATCGATTCCAGGTGAGTCTCGTGCACACTTTGTTTTGTTCTTCGGTTGTTGTTCTGAATGCTGATATTTATCGGAATCGAACACACGGTAATCTGCAACACTGAGAAAAGCGAAAGTGTCTTACACACTGTACAGTAAAGATGTGTACAGAAGAAATGGAGGATATTAAGCAGAATTAAATGGTATTTTATCACCAAAACATGATTTTAACTTTATAAGAGGAGAATAAGGGACTACGGTACTGAAAGCCAAATGCGCTTCTTTTATTCTCAGCTTTTTCACTGATACTCGCATTTAAATCACATTGTGATGAATACAGTCTCATCTCATCATATTCTCTTTATTTCTCATCATATTCTCTTTATTTCTCATCATATACTCTTTATTTCTCATCATATACGCTTTATTTCTCATCATATACTCCTTATTTCTCATCGAATACTCTTTATTTCTCATCATATACTCCTTATTTCTCATCGAATACTCTTTATTTCTCATCGAATACTCTATTTCTCATCGAATACTCTTTATTTCTCATCGAATACTCTTTATTTCTCATCGAATACTCTTTATTTCTCATCATATACTCTTTATTTCTCATCAAATACTCTTTATTTCTCATCAAATACTCTTTATTTCTCATCATATACTCTTTATTTCTCATCATATACTCTTTATGAGAGAAGATCGGAAAGATGGGGGGGAAGAGCATTTAGTGCCTTATAAGTGAGCAGTATGATTTTATATTTTATGCGAGATGAGACTGGCAGCCAGTGAAGATCAAATAATATAGCGGTAATGTGGGCAGATTTTTTATTGGAGGTTAACATTCTGGCAGCCGAGTTTTGTATGTACTGTAAACGTGAGATTGAGTGAGCTGATAGACCAGAGAAGAGTGAATTGCAGTAGTCGAGACGGGACGTAATCAGAGCATGCACTAATGTTTCGGCATCATTTCTGCAGATGAAAGGTCTCAGTTTGACAATGCGTTGCAGATGAAAAAAAGACGTTTTGGAGAGGCTGCGAATATGGGCATCAAAGGATAGTGAGGGGTCGAGTATGATACCTAAATTTCTAACAGTAGCTGAGGGGAAAATCGTAGTAGCATCCAGATCAAGACTAAAGTCCACAGAGTTGTTTTTTATTAGAGATGGGGGACCAGTTATCAGAATGTCGGTTTTACCCAGATTCAGGCTAAGAAAATTTGAGTGTAGCCATTGTCTTTACTCGCTAACACAAGAGGAGAGTGAGGATTTTACATTAACAGAATCTGGTTGACAAGCAGTATATAACTGAATATCATCAGCATAACAATGATAACTAAAACCATGTCTACGAATGATGTTGCCAAGCGGCTGAATGTACAGAATGAATAGTAGTGGGCCAAGAACAGAGCCCTGTGGGACACCCTGTTTAAGTAAGACAGTAGGAGATTTGGAATTGTGTATGGAGATGTGATATTGCCTGCCCGTGAGATAAGAGGAAAACCAGGATAGTGCAGAGCCTGATATGCCTAATTCCGCTAAGCGGGAAAGTAAAATCTTATGACAGACAGTATCAAAGGCAGAGCTGAGGTCTAATAACAGAAGTATAGAGAGACTACCTGAGTCTCCAATGAGTAAAAGATCATTAACAACCTTTACTAGCGCGGTTTCCGTGCTATGCTGTTGGCGGAAGCCAGATTGAAAAATATCGAAGAGGTTGTTACCAGCTAGGAATGACTGCAGCTGAGAGGCCACAGCCTTTTCCATGATCTTCGATACAAATGGCAGGTTGGAAATAGGGCGGTAGTTGGATAAGTCTGCCGGGTCCAGATTAGTCTTTTTGAGTATGGGAGTAACAGGAGCAGTCTTAAGTGACACAGGTACAGTAGAGGAGATAAATGACATATTAATAAGGTGGGAGATGGGGGCAGAAATCGCAGATGTACAGTCTTTTAGCAGGAAAGTAGGTGCAGGGTCAAGAGTGCATGATGAGGAGTTAGATTTTTGTATTAACTCAGTGATTAAAGAGGAATTGGTTAAGGCTAGGGTTGTCATAGAATTATTAGATTGAGATTTCATGTGCTCATCGGTAGTTGGTTCCTCACCAAATGTCGCATACAGAGTATCTAGCTTACCCTGGAAATGGTTCAGGAAAGAGCAGCACATAACCATTGATTCAGAGTCACTAAGGCTGTGCTTTGGTGCTTGAGTCAGTTTATTAACTGTGCTAAATAATATTTTGGGCCTATTGCTTGCTTTGTTAATGATGCTGGAGATATGGGAAGAGCGGGCTGTATTTAAGGCCAGTTTGTATTGCTGAAGGCATTCAGCGTATATAAGAAAATGGCCAGTTGAACCAGTTTTCCTGAAGAGACGTTCATGTTGTCTACATTTTACTTTCAAACCTCGAAGCTCATCATATACTCTTTATTTCTCATCATATACTCTTTATTTCTCATCATATACTCTTTATTTCTCATCAGTTCTTCATGCTTGTTGGTCTACACCACAGGTTATGGTTTTCTAGTCTTCTTGTTTCTTGTGAGTGTGTTTTAAGTGCACATGCAGAATCAATACCTGCATTCACACCCGCCTTTCATCAGTACATGATGAGTTCAAATCACTGGGAAAACAAAGTGTGTTCTATAATTCCTTAAGTGTTAAAAATCTTCCAAGTCATATGAGAAATGAAAATAATTCAGTTCCGGGGAATTTGATTACAGATGTTATCATTAGCATATTGTCTTTGCTTTATTAAATGTACATATTTTACAAATTATTTGCCAAGTCAGTTTTAATTCCTTTCTGAACAAAAAACAAAAATCAAACTAAAGACTAATAATAGATGATTTGATGTCTGTTATCATGAGGAAGGAAACTACTTGAGTGCAATCAGGTTAGTTTCCTGTTTGCTAGACAGTATTTATGGCAACGCCTTTTTTAACTGTACTAGTTAGTATGTAAATTAGAAGACGAAAGTAGTAACATATTACACTTTATATAATAAAATGAAGACAGTAGATTGAAGTTCAGATTGGAAGGTCATGAGTTCAAATCGCAGCACTGCCGATTGATTCCACTGCTGGGCCCTTGAGAAAGGCCCTTACCCCTAAACTGCTCAGTGTAGAAATGACAAAAAATAAAAAATTATTGTGAAAAATAAATTTGAATATCCCCACATTTATTCCCTCTTAAAATGGCTAAAATCACACACTGGTGTATCACATTAGGTACACATGATTAGAATATTGTTACTCAGCTTTTTGAAAGCGGTTTGACGTATTTAAACCTCAGACATTTAGTTTGGTGTGCTCCTGACTGTTGACGCGAGATTGAACATCGTGGTGAGATCGAAAGAGCTGTCTGAGGCTGAAGATTGTAGCGGTTAATGAGTCTGGTAAGGGATTTAAATAGATCTCAAAAGAATTTGAAATCAGCCCTTCCACTGTCTGGAAAATAGTCTACAAGTGGAGGACATTCAAAACAACTGCCAACATGCCCAGGTCTGGCAGTCCAAGCAAGTTCAGCTACAAGATGCTAAAGTAGTCAATAAAAACCCTAAAATGTAATGACAGTACCTACAGCAGGTTTTTGCTACTGTTGATGTGAAAGTGCATGTCTCTACAATCAGAACGGGACTGCACAAGACAAAGACCAGGACTTCTGGAAGGATGTTTTTTTGACAAATTAGTCTAAAATGTAATGATTTGGACACCAGAACAGAGGACATGTTTGGCATAAACCAAATACAGCATTCTGTATTTGCTGTGGGGTGACTTGAAACAGGCTGTACATGCAAGAAAAACCTCAAACATCTCAAAGCGCCATCAAAGCGGAAAGAATTCTGCATTGAGGAATGGGGCAAACCTTCCTCAGATTGATATCAGAGACTGGTAGATGGCTACAAGGAGCGTCTTACTGAAGTTATTTCAGCTAATGATCCGTGGGTAGCACAAGCTATTAGGGGGTAGGGTGTCCTAACTTTTTCCTCAGTTAGAATAAGCACTTTTGTTGATATCTTTTGTTTTTGGCTTTTCACTAACATGTGCCTTTGTTTTGGGAAATCTAAAAAGTCAAGTACAGTTCAAATCAGATACTA
The DNA here is from genome assembly GCA_014706435.1 of Silurus glanis. Lineage (NCBI taxonomy): Eukaryota > Metazoa > Chordata > Actinopteri > Siluriformes > Siluridae > Silurus > Silurus glanis. Next base: position 1,939,463 of record JAAIIK010000066.1, on the reverse strand, counting down.
AGACTTTTACTCAAGTCATATTTGACTTAACTTGTAATGGTGTATATTTTGCTGTAAGGTGTTACGACTTCTTTTTGTTAGTCTAGGGTTTGAAGCTGTAACATTCATACTGTGATCATTCTGTGGATAGGCAGGGGAAAAGGACACGTAAACCAAATATAATACAAAAGGTTTATTCAACCAATGAGGAAGGAAGTGACAAAGTATATACAATATTTACACAACTAATCAAAACCAAAAACATAAATAATCCCACAGGAGAGAGGGGCGGGGAGTGGCGCTAAAGAAAAGAACACAATAAAACAAACCCAACAAACTCAGTATAAACCACTAACCTAACACTAAACAAAGCAAGTTTCCGGAGCCTCTACACGCCCTAGCTTACCTACGCTAAACTACCCAAAAATACATAAGCAGCGCACACTCCTAGCTAGTGTCTCTATACATAACATCGTCTACGTGTTGCAAGATGTAAGTCACGTGACATACTACCTGCCCAACACTCCTGGGGAAAATGCAAAGGTTGTTATCAGAATATAAACACTCACGAAACAAACAAGATAACAACATTAAGCTTTCACTCAACAAATTTGTACAAACCAAGTCGAAAGAAAAAACAACAAGAAACAGAATAAATGCTTTAACCCAACAAGGTGCAAAACAAAAGGTGCTCTCCTTAACATTCCTGCAGTCCTCTTTTTATAATTTAACTGGTGTTTATTAAACTTTCGTGAAAAGTAACTAACAGGGTGATCTATACCATTTATATCCTCTTGTAGGAGAACAGCGCCAGCTCCAGCAGCGCTCGCATCAATTTCCAGTTTAAAACCTTGAGACAAATCCAGAGCCAGAAGAACAGGGGTATTACATAAAAGAGTCTTTACACAATCCATCACGTACTGACACTCAACGGACCAATCTAAAGATTTAGACGGGCTAAGCAATGCAGTGAGATGGCTGACAATAATCGAGAAGTTCTTACAAAAGTTTCGATAATAGCCAGCCATCCCCAAAAATCGTCTCAACTCCCTACGAGCTATAGGCACAGGAAATACCGAAATAGCCGTGACTTTGGCTTCTACAGGTCGCACCTGTCCCTGACCCACCTCTTTGCCAAGATAAGTAACCGTAGCTTGGCCAAATTCACACTTAGCCAAGTAAAGCGTTAAATTAGCGTTTGCAAGACGCTCGAACACTGCTCTCAATGAACTCATGTGTGATGTCCAATCTGCAGATTAAATAAGATCGTCAAGGTATGCATTACAATTTGGTACAACTGCCAATACTATGTTCACGAGACGTTGAAAAGTCGCGGGCGCGTTTCGGAGACCGAAAGCCGTGGCAGTATACTGAAGAAAATTATCAGGGGTTACAAATGCAGAAACTTCCGATGCTTGGGGAGTTAAAGGGACTTGCCAATAGCCCTTTAACATATCAAGTTTACTCACAAAACAGGCAGATCCTATATTATCGACACAGTCCTCCATATGGGGTAATGGATAACTGTCTGACACCGTTACTGCATTTACCTTACGGAAATCCGTACAAAACCTAAAAGTACCATCTGGCTTAGGAACGAGTAAACAAGGTGAACTCCATGGGCTATAACTGTGCTTGGCTAGACCAGTCTCTAGTAAATAATTTACCTCCTGACGCATTATGGACCTCTTTACTGAATTAACGCGATGCGCGTGTTGTTTAATCGGACGGGCACCGTTTACCTTAATGTCATGGTGCAAAACATTCGTAAGTTTAGGAACATCACTAAACAGACAGTTAAAATCAGAAATTAATTTAACAAATGTCTGCTTTCTGGTCAATAGACATATGATGAAAAGAATTTAAATCTCTTAACATCTCAGAATTTGTTAACCTTGCACATTGCTGAGCAGCATTACGCAGTCCTACGCCATCCTCGTTAGCACCGGACACATCGGGGGATGAAATCTGCTCCACGGTTACAGCAATAGAAGAGACGGCTGGTCCTTTAGTCTGTTCCGAAGCTTTTTCTCCTGCATTCTCCCTAGCATAGTAAGCTTTTAACATGTTTATGTGGCAAACACGCGTTTGGCGTTTTCTATCAGGTGTGTTGATCAGATAGTCGGTTTCGCTTATTTTCTTTTTCACTACATAAGGACCATAAAAACGAGCAGACAAAGAAGATCCTGGAACTGGTAAAAAATACTAGTACCTGATCCCCAGGCGTAAAAGAACGCGCAACTGCTTTACGGTCATACCGGAGCTTCATGCCCTTCTGCGCAATGATTAGAGATTCCTTAACAAGCGAGCAAGCAGCATGCAAATGATCACGAAAATTACTTACATAATCCAGAACATTCGTTTTCGGACTGGGATCAACTGACATTTGTTCTTTAAGAATTTTGAGCGGCCCTCTTACCTGGTGACCAAAAACCAGTTCGGCTGGGCTAAACCCAAGAGATTCTTGTACGGTTTCTCTTACAGCGAATAAAACCAGAGGAACTCCCTCATCCCAGTCTCTAGCTGTCTTCAAACAATATTTTCGTAGCATTGATTTTAATGTCTGATGAAAACGTTCTAAACAACCTTGGGATTCTGGATGGTACGAACTTGAAACACGATGAGTAATCCCCAAAGACTGCAATACTTGTTTAAAAAGCTTAGATAGAAAATTCGTACCTTGATCACTCTGTACAATTTTTTTAGGCCGAACGTAGTAAAGAACTTCACTAAGGCCTTAATAATAACAGGAGCGGTGATCTTTCTTAATGGTATCGCCTCCGCAAATCTAGTAGATATACACATGATAGTTAACAAATACTGGTTACCCGATTTTGTTTTTGGCAACGGCCCAACACAGTCTACCACCACATGTTCGAACGGCTCACCGATGGCTGGTATGGGGACCAGTGGAGCAGATGGAATAACTTGATTCGGCTTTCCGGCCAATTGACAATCATGACAAACACGGCAATAACTTGCCACATCCTTTTTTAAACCTCGCCAAAAGAAGTGTTTTAAGACTCGATTGTACGTCTTTGTAACTCCAAGATGTCCCGCAAGTGGATGATCATGCGCTAGAAATAAAACATGCTGGCGATAAGGAGAAGGAACAACAATTTGATACACCGCATTCCGATCTAAATCCGTATCCGTTTTGGAGGACCATTTTCTCATCAACATGCCATTGTCAATAAAATAGGCAACTTTCTGGTCTTTAATCACATCAGAAGAAACAACAGAATTAAAATTAAGAATAAGAGATTTGTCCTTATTCTGCGCAGCAATAATTTCTTCTCGAGACAAAGACAGCTTTGACAATTCTACCTCAGTCACAGCTACTTTAGAACTCTTCATATTCTTTTTGTTCTTCAGATACAACAGATTTTTCAGGGTTCCCGTCAGAAAAAAGTGGAAGAATAAATGAATCCGACAAATCCACTACATCACCCATTTTTCGAGACTGAGCGCGAGTAACCGCACATGCAGGAAAAACATCAGAGTTAGTCAAATCCTCTGACTGACAGAAAACATCGGTTTTATCAACAACCTCTAAAACAGGCATTATTTTTCCACCTGCCAAGTCATTCCCAAGGATAAAGTCAACCCCGGTTACTGGAAGAGAAGGACGAACAGCAACTCGTACAAACCCGGTACATAAATCGCACTGCAGATGTACTCGGTGCAATGGCACTTTTACGCAACCCATCTCAATACCCTTTACGATGACACTCGAACCACAGGAGGTATCCTCAGAAAAATTAAATTTCTCTGCCACAATAAATGACTGCATCGCACCTGTGTCTCTAAGCATTTTTATTTCTTTCTAATCCTCACTATTACCAGTCAAAGAAATGAGCCCTTTTAAAATAAACGGAATGTAACTGTCATCAATCCTTTTGTCACAAGGCACAGCAACGGCGTTAGTTAAGGGTTTTTACAAATCCACCACTTTTAGGTTGTGATTGCGTTTTTTTACGTTTTAAAACCAAACAATCAGCTATTACGTGACCAGATCTATGGCAATAAAAGCACTCACGATTCTCCCGAGATCGCGGTGGACTGGATTTAGAACAGAAAGTTTGTGATTGGAGAGAAACAGACTGAGTTTTCTCTGCGCGCACGGAAGAAAAAACGTTTATGCGTTAAAACGAACTCGTCCGCTAACACGGCTGCATGTGACAAAGAAGTTACTTTTTGTTCGTTCAGGTAAACTACAACACGTTCCGGCAGACAACTTTTGAACTCTTCTAACAAAACAAGTTCTCACATCGAGTCGAAATCTTTCACTTTGCTAGCAGTGCACCACTTATCGAACAGAATTCCTTTTTCTCGTGCAAACTCTACAAAGGTCTGTGTAGAATTTTTTTTTATGGCCCCTAAACTTCTGCCTATATGCTTCTGGAACTAGCTCATATGCACGAAGGATAGCAGATTTCACGGTCTCGTAGTTTAAACTCTCCTCTAGCGATAAGCTAGAGCAAACTTCCAGAGCTTTACCAAACAATTTACATTGTAACAAAAGTGACCAAACATCTTTAGGCCATCGAAGGGAAGCAATTCGCTCGAAAGCATTGAAATAAGAATCTACTTCAGATTCTCTAAATTAGGGTACTAATGCAACATGCTTACTTACGTCAAACGTAGGCGAGGATGAATGAACCAGAGGAGAAGCATCAGACTCGCGTGGGGTCAGCTGTGCAGCGGACCCACCAGCAGCAGCCACTTTCATCGCCTCCAGATCCAGCTGTCGCAGCTTCACCTGCTCGTCAGCCTCTATTTCAAGTCTGCGTACCTCCAAACGCAGGGTTAGCTCAGCCTGACGTTTTTGGGCTCTCTTATGGGCGTCGTATTGTAACCGAGCCAGGTGGACTTTTAGTCGTGCATCCCCTCTAGAGTCAACAGAGCTGGGAGAGAATGGATCAAAGGGCGGCAAGCCGGCCTTAGCTTCGGGCTGCCCCTCCGCTTCAGCATCAGCTATGCCACTCTGCGGATCCTCATCTCCAACAGTGGGAGGCCCAACAACAATGTCACTACGGCTTATAACCCGGCCAGTGTCCTCACCATCAGCCGTGTCTGACATGGGGAGAATTTTTAACTCTACCAAGCACTGTACTATTTTACTCTATGTCTCTTTTCAGACCTTGTCTATTTACAACGATCTGATAGTGATCAGCTATCAGAAATAAATCGTGCTTCCGACATAAAATCTATCTGCTCTAACGAAGGAGTAACAATAAAATCCGACAAGCTAAACATTCTCGCAACGCACTGCCAGCAAACAAACACTACTCCGTAATTCCACACAAGAACATCGCCTTGTTACACAGACTCAAAACACAGTCAGTTTCCACCAGCATTCACAAAACGACCACAGTTTTTAACTTTTGTCTTTAGCTATTCGGGACAGAATCCCGGACGAGCCCCCATTAAAAGTTACGACTTCTTTTTATTAGTCTAGGGTTTGAAGCTGTAACATTCATACTGTGATCATTCTGTGGATAGGCAGGGGAAAAGGACACGTAAACCAAATATAATACAAAAGGTTTATTCAACCAATGAGGAAGGAAGTGACAAAGTATATACAATATTTACACAACTAATGAAAACCAAAAACATATATAATCCCACAGGAGAGAGGGGCGGGGAGTGGCGCTAAAGAAAAGAACACAATAAAACAAACCCAACAAACTCAGTATAAACCACTAACCTAACACTAAACAAAGCAAGTTTCCGGCGCCTCTACACGCCCTAGCTTACCTACGCTAAACTACCCAAAAATACATAAGCAGCACACACTTCTAGCTAGTGTCTCTATACATAACATCGTCTATGTGTTGCAAGATGTAAGTCACGTGACATACTACCTGCCCAACACTCCTGGGGAAAATAAATAGATAGATAGATAGATAGATAGATAGATAGATAGATACAACTTTATTGTCATTGCATAGTACAGGTACACAGCAACGAAATGCAGTTTGGCATCTACCAGAAGTGCAAAATGTAGCAGTCGTGCAAAAGTGCAAATAAATATATGGCATATTTACAGCAAGTGATAGTGATAATATGTAAACATATGTAAAGTGAATAAATACAAAGGCAGTAACAGTGCAGAGATGTGTGGACATCAATTTAGAGTACAGTCGAATAAACAGTCTACGATCTTTGGTAGTACATTTACATACATACACACATACATACACACACAAACATACATACATACATACATACACACACACACACACATATACACACATACATATATACATACACACACAGGTTATATACACAAATGAATGAAATGTTGGGCAGAATGTACAGTAATGATATAAAGATACACAGATAAAAAATAGTGCAGATGTAATGAGGAGTAAAAGATATACTATGTAATATGTACATGTATAGTACAGAGGTTATATACAGTGTTTTGTTTTGTGTTTGTTTTGTAGTGATTTAGCGGTGTAGTGTAGAGTTCAGTAGTGTGATGGTGGATGGAAAAAAGCTGTCCCTGAACCTGCTGGTTCTGGTGCGCAAGTTCCTGTATCTCCTTCGTGATGGAAGGAGGTTAAACAGTTTATGACTGGGATGTGAAGAGTCCTTGATAATATTGTGAGCTCTGCGCAGACATCTGCTGTGGTGAAGGTGCTCAATGGCAGGTAGTTGGGTGCCAGTGATGCATTGGGCGGTTTTGACCACCCTTTGCAGGGCTTTTCGTTCACTCACAGTAGAGCCTCCGTACCATACAGTGATGGAGTTGGTCAGGATGCTCTCAATGATGCAGCGGTAGAAGCTCGTTAAAATCCCCGGGGACAGATGAGATTTCTTGAGACTTCAAGAAGTACAGGCGCTGTTGTGCTTTTTTTTTACCAGAGCTGAAGTGTTCTGCTGCCATGTCAAATCCTCAGAGATGTGAACTCAAAGGAACTTAAAGCTGGAGACTCGTTCTACCTCAGTTCCATTGATGCTGACAGGTAGATGTCTCCTGCTGTTGGATTTCCGAAAGTCCACAATGAGCTCTTTGGTCTTTGTGGCGTTGAGAGTCAGGTTGTTGTTGGCACACCACGCTGCTAGATTACGGATCTCTTCCCTGTAGGCCGATTCGTTGTTGTTGTCGATCTGGCCGACCACGGTGGTGTCATCTGCATACTTTATGAAGATGTTGAGTATGATGTTGAAGAGTTATACAGAGGAGCACAATCGTGGGTGAACAGGGAGTAGAGCAGTGGTCTCAGATCACAGCCCTGCGGGATGCCAGTGTTCAGAATGAGGGTTGAGGATACCTGGTTACCCAACCTGACAGATTGAAGTCTGTTGGTGAGAAAGTCCAGAATCCATCTGCAAGTGGAGGTGCAGATACCCAGTTCACTGAGCTTAGTGATCAGTACAGTGGGGAGGACTGTATTGAACGCAGAGCTAAAGTCAATGAACAGCATTCTGATGTATGTGTTGCTTTTATCCAGGTGGGTGAGGGCTGAATGAAGAGCTGTGGAAACTGCATCCTCTGTTGACCTGTTCGGGCGATAGGCAAACTGGTGTGGGTCCAGTGTAGGTGGTAGGCCCGCAGTGAGGTGATTCAGGATCAGTTTCTCAAAGTACTTCATAGCGATAGGGGTGAGTGCAACTGGGCGAAAGTCATTCAGGCATTCAGCAGCTGAGTGCTTAGGCACTGGTATAATGGTAGTGGTCTTCAGGCATGTAGGTACTGTGGCTTGGGCCAATGACAAGTTGAAAATGTCAGTAAAAACCTGTGCCAGTTGTCCAGCGCATGCTCTGAGAACACGTCCCGGTATGCCATCCGGGCCAGCTGCCTTTCGTGCATCCACTCTGCTAAACACTGAATAGACGTCCGTTGTCGAGAGTGAAAGTGGGCTGTAAGCAGAAGAGTCCGCGGTTGTTGTGAAATGTCCTGTGCATTGGTCAAAACGAGCAAAAAAGTGATTGAGCTCGTCCGGTTGGAAGGCACTGCTGGTTGGTTGAGCTGTGCGTTTGTAGTCTGTGATGGACTGGATGCCTTTCCACATGCGTCTGGGGTCAGATTTGTGGAAGTGCTCTTCTATGTGGAGTTTGAATGTGAGTTTTGCTTTCCTGATGCCTCTTTTCAGGTTGGCCCTGGCTCTGTTGTAGTCCTCTGCACTGCCAGATTTAAAGGCAGCATCTCTTGCTTTCAACAGGAGACAGACTTCAGAGTTCATCCATGGCTTCTGATTAGGAAAGCATTTCACGTGTTTGACAGTAGTGACATTGTCAATGCATGTGTTAATATGGTCCAAAACAGATGAAGTGTAAATGTCCATGTCTGTGTGAGAGTCCAGTGTGGCCTGTGAGGCAAACATGTTCCAGTCAGTATCCTGAAACTGTTGCTGTAGAGAAGAAATGGCCCCCTCTGGCCATACCTTTACTGTCCTCAGAGCTGGTTTCACACGTTTTATCAGTGGTGTGTATTTGGGAAGCATGAACAAAGAGAGGTGATCAGACTGACCCAAGTGGGGGAGGGGAATGGCTGTGTATGCCCCAGGTATGTTTGTGTATACCTGGTCCAGTGTTTTGTCCCCTCTGGTAGAGCAGGAGACATTGCGGTGAAATTTTGGTAAAACAGATTTCAGGTTGGAGTGGTTGAAATCTCCAGCAACAACGATAGCTCCTTCGGGATGTGCAGACTGCTGTTTGCTGATAGCTGCATGCAGTTCCTCCATAGCTAGCTTAGCATTAGCATCCGGCGGAATGTACACCGCAGTCACAACAATGGCTGAGAATTCTCTCGGTAAATAAAAGGGTCTGCACTTAATCATCAAATACTCTAAATGAACAGAGCAATGACTTTCAGTAACAGTAGAGTCCGTGCACCATGAGTTAACATAAATGCACAGACCTCCACCTCTGCGCTTACCAGAGTCCTCTGCCGTCCTGTCCGCCCGAAAAACACTGCGACCCCCGAGCTCAATGGCGCTGCTGGGAATGTTGTTGTTGAGCCATGTTTCCGTAAAAATCATGACATTACATTCCTTAATCTGTTTGTGTGATGTTATCCGGAGCAGCAGCTCATCCATTTTATTTGCAAGAGACCGTACATTAGCAAGGAAGATGCTAGGAATCGATGGTTGATGCGGGTTTAGCCTTAGCTTGGCCCTGATGCCGCCTCGCTTCCCCCTCCTTTGTTTACGGTCTCGCCGCCGGCGCTGTGGTCTCGCTGTCGGCCGAGCTGGATCAGCGGTCCGCGGTGTTCCTGAGGGAGTTAAAAGTCTGTTGAAAGCCCGTATCTGTGAGTGTAGCCGATGTCTAGTAATGCTTGTCGGCTGTATGAGATGTGTGCAAGCTTGTTCTGAGTGAATAAACTCGCTGTTGATGGAGAAATTGCTACTAAATCGCAAAATCTGGAGAGACGCTGGGCCTCGCGTTGTGCACGCGCCACCATCTTGGAATCAAAATGCAAAAAGGTTGTTGTCAGATTATAAACACTCACGAAACAAACAAGATAACAACATTAAGCTTTCACTCAACAAATTTGTACAAACCAAGTCGAAAGAAAAAACCAACAAGAAACAGAATAAATGCTTTAACCCAACAAGGTGCAAAACAAAAGGTGCTCTCCTTGACATTCCTGCAGTCCTCTTTTTAAACCCCAGCAGCAAACCGGATTGGCCACATGAGCAGTCACGTGATAAACGATGATTACTTCCCCAGCCAATAGCAGTCCAAACGGGGAGGAACCTTAAGAGAATGACAGGAAGGAGAACCAATAGAGAGAAAGAAAAACACCCACACAAACGGACATCTACTGGGACGTAACAAAGGTTTCTATACTTTTACTTGAGTATGATTTTCAGGTACTCTCTACACCTCGGATATACAGTCATGTAAAGAAAGTTAGGACAACACCATTTAATATTAAATTCTTCTTGAGAAATGTTCAAATACAAATGTCTAACCTTGTTTATAATTTTCTCTGGAAAAGAAAGTGATTTGATTGCAGGTAAACCAAAAAATGTTACCTTGTTTTACTCATTAAACAGTTGATTTGTTAGGTTTTGTTTCCTAAAATACAAATCAAATTGTACACCTCAATAATATATTAACAAAGATCAACACGAGCCAGAACGAAACAAAGATCAAACAAAAAGACAAAGTAGTGAATCGTTCAAAAAGTGACCTTCAATTAACAAATAAAATGACAGTATCATGTCACAAAGCAGAAGAACCAGTAGTATTCAGTAAACAAATCAATTCAAGTCAAGAGGCTTTTACTGTCATTTCTAATATACACAGTGGTACACGGTCCACCGTAAAAATGAGAGAACGTTCATGAAGAAACCCTGGTGCTAAACTAATAAACAGAGCTACAACACACAACATAAAGCTACATAAAGTGCATCGAGTACAACCTAGTGCAAACAGTGCAGACAAAAAACAGTACAGACAGACAACACAAGACAGTGTGGGACAATACACATAACACAAAATAGCGCCGACCAGTAAACCTACTGTATACTCTGAATATACAATACTGTGTGAAGAGGACTATAAAAGACTATGAAGTTTATGAGTATATGTAAAAAAACACAATGCAGTTCAAAAACAGCAGTAGCAGCCAATGAATTTGGTGCTCTTGAGGATCCATCGATGATCAGTGGAGAATGGCCACTCTGTGCTCTCCTGAAGTCCACAAACATCTCTTTGGTTTTGTCAATGTTCAGAGACAGGTTGTTCGCTCCACACCAGGCTGTTAACTATTCCTCCTCTCTGTATGCTGACTCATCGTTCTTGCTGATGTGACCCACCATGGTCGTGTTCTCAGCAAACTTGGTGATGTGGTTCGAGCTGTGCATTGCTACACATAGCTAAAGTCTATGAACAGCATTTGTACGAACGTGCGGTTGTTGTCCAGGTGGGTGAAGGCCAAATGGAGTGTTGTGGAGATTCATGGAATGGTTTGGGCTATACCAAACTGCATGGGGTAAAGTGAGGGTGGAAGCTGGGTCATGATGTGCCTCATGATGAGCCTCTCGAAGCACTTCATCATGATGGGTGTGAGAAGGACGTCGTGCCGCCGCCCGGCCGCCACAAGGACGTCGTAACCGCCGCCCGGCCGCCACAAGGATGTCGTGCCGCCGCCCGGCCGCCACAAGGATGTCGTGCCACCGCCCGGCTGCCAAATGGACGTCGTGCCACCGCCCGGCCGAGAAGGGAGCGTCGTAGGGGACTTGGTACCGCCGCCCGGCCGCGAAGGGAACTTTGTACCGCCGCCTGGCCGCAAAGGGAACTTCGTACCGCCGCCTGGCCATGAGGAGGACGTTACACTGCCACCAGGCCGTGAAACGGAAGGCGTATCGCGGCCGGAGTGCGACATGAACAGGAAGTTGTCGCCAAACCTCTCCAGATGGCCCGTCTCGCCTCCTAGTACCTCTGAAGGCGATGTATCGCCTCCAAGTCCCTCCAAAGGCGACGTCGCTCTGCCTCCGGACTCTGCCTTGGACGTTGCTTAGCCTAGGGTCTCCATCGAGGAGGTCGCTCAGCCTCCGGTCTTTGCCAATGGCGTCGCTCCGATTTGGGTCACCGAGGTGGACATCGCTCCGTTCCAGACCTTCAGGGTGGACGTCGCTCTGCTCCAGACCTCCGTGGTGGACGTCGCTCTGCTCCAGTCCTCCGGGATGGGCGTTGCTCCGCTCCAGACCTCCGTATTGGGCGTCGCTCCGCTCCAGACCTCCGTGGTGAGCGTCGCTCCGCTCCAGACCTCCGTGGTGAGCGTCGCTCCGCTCCAGACCTCCGAAGGAGGCGTCGCTCTGCTCCGGGCCTCCGCCTCAGGTTCTTCTCGGCTTTCCCTGGTTTCGGGGCGATGCCGACTGGGCCTCCTTCTACCCTGGACGGATGGCGAGGCCCTCCTCCGAGTGCCCTGGCCCACTAAGCGTGGGTGGGTTTGGGGCGTCAGGTGCCGCCCCTGGGTGGGGGTAATGTCAGGGATATTATATATATATATATATATATATATATATATATATATATATATATATATATATATATAGTTTATTTTTTTTTTTTACATCTAATCATGTTACTGACTTGCTGCCAGTAAACCAAAATTAGTTGTAAAATAGTAATATTTAGTTCTCCAGCCTTTTGTTTCTCCGTCCAAACTTTATTATGTGTTGCAGCCATCAAATTTAAAATGACCTTATTTATTATAACAGAAATTCTCCAGAATCAGAACAAAAAATTCAACAGTGCAGTTGTTACTGTGACATTTTCTGAGAAGCGCTATCACAGATTAATAAACATTACCGATTACATTTTTTACCTGCAAGTCTGTCCAGATTTAAACAACCGTTCATAATTGTGTGATGATAAGATTATGGACAGCACATCACACAGATCCTGGTTCACTCAGTCAGAATCCGGATTTCAACCCATTAATTACTAGCAGGCTTGGTGTACCACATCTGCTTGTTTACAACATTTCATTTTAGCCTGTAAAAGCCAATAAAAGCCTTCACCATTCCATTGATATATTTTGTATATATGATATTCATGTGTTTTTTTTCCTAAAATACAAAAAATCTAAAATCTGTTCCTGTTTCTTTTTCAGGACTTCATGGATCTTGTCCAGTTTCTAATCCTCTGCATTTTTGCTGTAAATGCAGTTGTCTGCGGGTGTCCATATCATTGCAGGTGCAATAAAACCGAGGTTTCTTGTACAGGATATACAATAACAGATTTTCCATCAAACATTCCCCCAAATACAGAATCTCTAGAGATTACCCATTCTTGCATCCGCTCACTTAAACCTGATCATTTCAAAGCATTCTATAAAAATCTCGCAGTGTTGAACATAACTGATGCAAGAATAACGGAGGTGCAACCTCACACCTTTGACCAGACACACAACCTACTCAGCTTAACACTTTCAGCAACCAAGCTATGTTCTTTACCCCCATCCCTCCTTACTCCTCTTAAAAACCTGAAAACCTTAGACCTGAGTAAAAATATGCTGACTTGCATTCCAGAGGAGGCGTTTCAGGGTCTGACTCGCCTGGGGACCCTCGTACTGCAGGAAAACAGCATCACAAATCTGCACCCAGGGACCTTCCGAGGACTTCGAAGTCTAAAGGTCTTGTCACTAAAACAGAACAAATTGAAGGTGATTCCATGTCATATTGTTGACCACCTGGTGAACCTGAAGGAATTGCATCTGCAGAACAATGTCCTCACACGGATACCTGCTGAACTTTTCAACAATCAGCAGAAGCTGGAAAAGCTCTATCTGCAGAACAATGCCCTCA
>JAAIIK010000066.1:1890161-1902442 GCA_014706435.1 Silurus glanis | reverse complement strand
AAGTTCTATTTAGGCATTAAGTCCTGAAATGTCAGTGGCATTACTTCAGCAAAAAAGGATCATTTTCCACAAGCTGAAACATTGACACTAAGTGCCAAACAAGATAAATGAGTTGTCCATGCCAAGATTAAAGATATTGAAGAGACCTCATCAAGAGACAGAGACGTCATGAAACACACTGAAGGGGGACACAATTCGAGAATGGTGTTAGGTCGATCTCAGTATTGAACCTGTTCTGCTTTTAACACTTAAGCTATTTAATTTAATGCCTGCCTAATTAACCAATTTACACTGCTAACTCTGATCCCCTGAGGAGAGGTTAAGGAGCAGGCACAGGAGCATGAGCAGGGCCTGCTTCTGGCTCTTCGCCACCCTGTCTCAGAGCCTGAGGACTAATTGAGTTATCATATCAACAAATCTCCCATCAGGGGTCCATGCCTGACACCGGCAGAAAGAGAGGCCAGCCAACGACTAATTTCCGGCAGCAGGACGCTGCAGCTCGCCTGCTAGGAGGCACGAGGTGTACCTGCAATCTCCTCTCGAGCTCTACTCTCTATCGAGCTGTCTCTCTATGTGTCCCGCTGAGAAAGATCTCATGCTGAGGAACCACAGCCTGACGTGTTCACACCAGAGGGGGGGTGGGCTTGATGGTGTCCGTGATGAGTATTTCGGATCTGAAGCGTGCACAAAGAGGCAGTGACCACAATGCAGTGGCCATGCTGGGTTCCGAGAGGAACACAGGGACCCCCTGGAGTCCAGAGAGGGGACTCGGGGTCAGGGGTTTTAGGGCTGAAGTGCTGCATCTCCGAGAAGGTTAATGTACTGGTAATGTGGGGTCAGAGGACAGACGGTGCGCCTGTACATCACTCATGACAGCGGCTCACAGCGGTAACCAAGGAAATGGGCTCTCGTGAGGAAGACTTTGAAGGTTTTTTACGAGGGTTTTTGTTACGTTTTTTTCCTCAATTTTTCTCAAAAAAATACATCATTGGAAGAAAAAGCTAATAAACAAATTACTTAAGGTGGGTGTTCATAAGGCTGCATAAGCCCTTCGTGACATTAACACGTGTCAAATCGGATTCCAACAAGTGTCATCGTCTAATGAACTACTGAGGACACGTTTTCAAAATTGCAGTCGAGCGACATAGTTATAACATTGTGTATAACTGCTTGACGAATGTTGACATTAGAATATCATGACAACTGATTTTTGTTGCGCTTCTGTCATGTCTCAGATACATTACGGTGATGGCATAATGTATTTCTGGCTCGAGTTAATGAACAACACAGATCGTTAGAGTCTCATAACATTGTTATAACTATTCCTCAACCAGAGGTGTAAAGAATACTTGAAAATCATACTTGAGTAAAAGTATAGAAATATTACTGTAAAACTTACACAATTACAAGTAAAAAAATCAGCAATTCCAATATGACTTGAGTAAAAGACTTTGAGTATCTGATTTGAATAGTACTTGAGTATTTGATTTGTATTGAATGTAGGCTCAAAGATGCACTAATCCTCAACACCATGTTAGTAAAACAGTCGATTTGTGAGGTTTTATTTTTAAATATCAAACGGGAAAACATTTAGCAAAACATGCCAGAATGAAAAAAAGACCAAACAAGTCGGTCGTGAATAAAAAGACAAAGTAGTAAAGCGATCTTTCGAAAAAGGTATTCGATCCTGGTGTTTATCACGGAGTATGCGTTGGTGTCTGAAATCTAAGTGCCTGATCACAGTAAATGTGAATGTGATCATCCATGATGCTGCGATGATGTGGAATAAATAAGCCACGGCAGATAGAAAGTAGCCCAACAACTACTTAAGTACAGTAATGAAGTACATTTACTCAAATACTTTACACCACTGTCCTAAAGACGCCTTTGATTAAACTTAACTTACTTAAGAGCGTCATATAATATACATAACCATGCCATAAGGCAGTGGCACCGCTGTAATGATTAGCATTGCGTAATTCTGACAAGACAGCAGTATTCAGAGCGATGCTGTGCGACAGCTGTCGTAAAGTTTCAGCCTAGAAAATGACATAACCGCCTTATGATACACTATAGCTATGACTTGCAAATCAGTGAACGCAATTGTTACGGTGAAAAATAAACCTTTATAAATGTTTATCAGGGTTTATTGCAGGTATGCGAAGCTTTCAAGCTTATTTGACGTTTATGAAGGTTCATTACATTTTTCAGAGAAACGGTGCTTATAGAAGGGTTATGAAGCCCTATGAGCACTCATGGGTCAGGTGTTTTTAGAGTTCTTAACTCTCTGTTTATCTTTTGTAGACCTATAACAGTTATGTGATGACCAGAAAGGGCATATAAAAGATTTATTAATCATTATAGGCACCATTCTTAAATGATTCCCTCTTCTTTTCATGTTTATGCATGTTTATGTCACCCTGAAGAGTGGGAATTATGCAAGTCTAGGAACACCATAGTCATGTTCATTGAAGCCTGTCTTATGAAACAATATAACAGTTATAACCACTTGTGTGTATGCAGTGTGGCTTTATACCCACCGTTCCTAAGGTTTGTAACTTAATCACGGTATATACAGAGTATGTTTTTCTCTATGTGGGTTTATGTCATTTGTATTTAGTTCTTATGCATATTCAGCAGTCGTGAAGCTTTATAAACAGCATGCCAAAGTGGATTTATACCTGACTTTACTGATGCCCTTATTGCTGTATGGTATTATAAGAGCCAATGTGGACTCAGTGTGAAATGGGTTGTCCAAAAGTTTATGTAGTGGTTATGTAGCTTTATGAACACCATTGTTACACTTATTTTTATAGAAAGGACCAGGAATGAATTTTTTAGCATGCCAGTGGGGCAGTTTGCAAGTTATAAGCACTATAACAGAATAACACCCAGAGCAAACACCTACCCCAGAGAGGTTATGTCCTCTGCTTTGTTTGACTAATTCTGCAGATATTAATCAGAGACGCTCATCTATCTCCTGCATGGAGGACCGGGTGGTGTTTACGTTCCCCCGGCCGATGGTGCATGTGGGTACGTGGCTCGTGTGTTAACTGAGTGCAAAGCCAAAGATAAGAAGATAGCGACGTGCCCTAGAGCATGTCCAAATGTTTGACACAGCTTTTCACGAGCTGTCCTTTTCTCTATCAGTTAGAAATCCCACTGGTACCCACACGACTCCTTCTGACCTCCGGTGTGAGGGAAAAAAAGATAAATATCGTTCCTTTTTTTCACAATGATCCATCATTGGGATTAATGGTGTTGTGACATTATAGCTGTAAATATTTTAATTTCAGCACATAGCAGAAAGGGGTTGTTATAAGGTTGCCAGAATCGAACGTTTTAAATCTTTCACTTAATTTCTGACAAAGTGTCTCAAACTGTGGGTGAATTAGATGTAAAGTGCATCATATGAACGCAAGTTGTTAGTAAGGGTAGTAGGTTTCTCTGTCCTTTTTTCCAACACTTCCCCCCCCTCTTTCCTCTTCCCAACACATGGATGCAAGTAAAGGTATGCGTTATATGTCTATATATAATCAATGCATCAAAATAAAAAACTTTAAGAATGTAATAAATCGATTTAAGAAAAAAGGGTTACAAGTTTAATACAAGTTGGTATTTGTATAGCGATGCTGCTTAAGTAGATTCTCCTTGTTTCTCAAGCGCCGTCTCTCAGCACCACTACTGCTACAGTAGGTGAATACGACGTATCACAACACTACAGAGACCGAGGCGTGTCCTGAGAGTCACATAGAATACAGATTAACATGGCAGAGGTAGAGCTGCATCTTCCTTTAGACAGAACAGGAAAAGAACATCTGGTTGAATTTATTTATTTATTTTTGTTTTTGCACTCCAAAGGCCAGAAATCTCTAAAGTGAAACTAAAAAATTTCAGGACAAATGTATGTACCATTACAGCCCTATATATATATATATATATATATATATATATATATATATATATACACAATGCTGAATGAATGAATGAATGAATGATGAATATATAAATATATATATATAATAATGTGTGTGTGTTTTATATATATGTTTTGTATATATACCAGCATGCATAAAAACGATTATATTTAAACGATATAATAAAAAGTCTATTGCATTAATTAGATTTATGAAATTTTTTATTTAAATAATTTTATATATTATTTAAGCATGCAATAATTTTCTTAAAGATTTGTTACAAATTTAAACTGTTTGAAAATTGATCACAAATAATAATAATAATAATAATAATAATAATAATAATAAGAAGAAGAAGAAGAAGAAGAAGAAGAAGAAGAAGAAGAATAAACTGCTTTAATAAAAAATGAAAATTTTATGTTTTGCAAAATGAAAATTTTATGTTTTGCATATAAATATATATATATAGTGAAAGCTTGGTTTGGGGTTGTGCAGAAAACAGCATGACCTTTAACCTTCTCACACACATTATTCCAGTTATATGGAGGTCAGTAGAGCAGCCTTGGCTGCCTGCTGCTTCCGACAATGCAACTCTTTCCATGAGCCACGTCTGGCAGAAAGACCCCCTGGAGCTCCAGTCTGCATTCGAAGGCCTTTCAGCAGAGCGCTACTAGGCCACAATAAGGGTTCACAGCTGGGGGAAGTAGGAGTGAGACTAGGCAATAAAGAAGTTAGCGCAGCAAAGATGATTTAATCTTAATTTATAACAACATTGGAGCAAAAAAAAACACAAAAAAAGAACAATTTTCAACCACTTATTCACACATATGTACATATATTAAACATTTTAGGTTTTATAAATGCTTACTGACAGTTATATGCAAATGTATCCGGTCACATGATGCTTTCAATCAGATAAAACACATAAATGCTAATGTTGTAATGGACTGCAGTAGTACAGGAAGTTATAATGCTTCGTAGTACGTTAGATTATTGAAAATTAGCAATTATTTGAGGTGTAATTGTTATTAATGTAACAAAAAAAAATCTTTTATGAACATTTCTACAGATTACACCATGTGTGCTAAACAATTTAAAAGTATTGGGACGCCTGACATTTTAAGATAAAGGTGGTTCTTTACCTAAGCAGTTTGCACAAAGTTGGAGGCACACAATTGCATTTTGGCTTGAAATTTTCCCTTAGCTGGAACTTTGAGACCCAAACCTGTTCCAGCATGATGATGCCTCTGGGCACAAAGCCAGCTCCATGAAGATATGCTTTACATGGGTTTTCATAGAGTTACAACCTCAACTCTATTGAACAGGTAAAAAAAGGTAAGAGGGGGTGCAAAGGCAGGAAAATAAGATGAACACATGCAGAAGATGCTCACATACATCCAGGCATATCAGGTATACATTTAAACAATTTTTCTACACATGGAATGAACATAATAGATTCCATACCTGTTCCACTTGCTATACATATATTTACATATTTATCTGCGCTCAGTTTCAGAATCAGAATCAGATTTATTGGCCAAGTGTTGACACACACACACAAGGAATTTGGTTCCAGCTGCTGGTGACTCTCAAAGGTATCAACATATCAGTACAGATTTACTGTCCTCTAAAAAGAAATGAATTTGTGTATCTTGTATTAGAGCAGTTCAAATTTGGTGCTTTGAGTTCAATTCTCTCATACTGACCACTGGATGTTCAACATGGTACCTCATGGTAAAGACTCTTCGAGGATTTGAGAATTAGAATTGTTGCTCTCCACAAAGATGCCGAGGCTGTAAGAAGATAAGTAACATCCTGAAACTGAGTTACAGGTACAGTGATCAGGGTCATACAGAGGTTTTCCAAGACAATAGACAAAATGTAAATGTCTTCTTATGAGTTTTGGTGTAAATCTTCCAGAGGCACCCTCATTAAAGGTTCATGCAATCCTCTGAGGATCACTGAGATACTAGAAATCCTGTCTCATTCAGCACTTCAGACCTGCCTGATCCATCCTAATACCCAATTCAATTCATTTTTATTTGTATTGCGCTTTTAACAATGAACATTGTCTCAAAGCAGCTTTACACAGATAATGTGGTGATAAAAAAATTAATATGTTTTTTAAAAGTGTAAGTTTGTCCCTGATGAACGAGCTGCTGGTGACTGTGGTGAAGGAAAAACTCCCTGAGATGGCATAAGGAAGACACCTTGAGAGGAACCAGACTTAAGAGGGAACCTCATCCTCATCTGGGTTGCACTGAATGTCCATTTATTACAGATAAACGGTGTTGCGGGGGACAGTGATGGTGATCTGGCAAACTGTAGTCCTGAGTCACTGTAGTAGATTACACTATTGGACCTCTACACTATTGGAGTTCTTATACATCAGCTTAGGTCTTCAGTTACAATGAACAGGTTTGCACTCAAGTGTTTATCAGTGAACAGGTGATGAGCTTAACATTGATAGAATTATAATGAATGGTTAACATTAGGAAAGTGGTAGCTAAGGGGTTAAGGCTCTGATCAGAAGGTTAGAGTTTCACGCCCCAATATTGCCAAATTGCATGTTTTTGGCCCTTAAGCGAGGCCCTTTACCTTCCGTGCTCCAGGGATGCTGTATCAGGGCTGACCCTGGGCTCTGACCCCATCTTCCTAACATTGATGGGATATATGAAGAACAGATTTCACTGTGCTGTAATGTACATGTAACACATAAATGCATGTTTTTTATTCTATTCTATTTGGTTTCATTCTATTTACATTTTCATTCGAAAACAAACATTTTGGCCCTCCGTCCACACTGTGAAGACATTTTTAGTCAACACAAACGTAGCCGTTTGAAAATGCACTACAAAACGGATACATTTTAAAAGGCGATTCGGCGTCGCAGTCTGGCCTGTGAAAATGGCGGCTTTAGAAAACGATGATGCATTCTTAGTCATTGCTGCGATGTTTCAAAGAGCCGAAAAGTAAATAAACGGCAGGCAGAAATTACGAAGCATCTTGCGTTTTTTTTTTTTTTACAGGGACGTGAGTGTTTATAGACGTTTCATTGCGGATGAACAACTTTTGTGGAACGACGGAAAACAAAAGTGTGGACGCGGACCGAACTAAAAATGTAATCTATTTATTTCTATAAAGCTACATTGTGACAAGGTTGATTGCTACGAATAGCATTGATTTGAATTGAACTTATGAAACACACTTTATAAAAAAGTGGTGCCACTGTGGTTACTGGGTAACTCTTCAGATTCCTCCACATTTTCCATGAGCTCCAGATGAAGCCCTCTGTCACAATTAGAAGCTTGTAAATGCTTGTCAAAACCTCAAGTATTAGAAACCCCTCTTGAAGCCCCCTTGGTGGCTGTTTTTTTCTTTAGCGTGCCAGTGAACCAGGTAGTAATGTTCATTACCCAAAGCCTGCACGAGAGCGAACCAGATTACTTCTGTCCACTCCAAAAGAAAACGAGAACTCTATTAGCGATGGCTGACCTGCGTTCAATGTTGGGTAGGTAAGCAGAGGAGCAGCCTAGACTCTGAAAACCATAATCTCTCCCTGTGATTTCTCTCCCTGTGGTGCTCCTCAGGTCTGTTTCTCTTTTGGCTGGATGACAAGAGCCGTAAGCTCCTTAGCCTTATTCCAGGGCAATCAGATCTTTCTCTCTCTCTCTATTAGCGACCTCCTGTTCAGCCTCAGCCACTTCTGATGGAGTGCCTTTAATACGCATATAATCAATGTTTCATTGAGCTTCAATGGCTTTTCATTAAAGAGTTACTCACCACAGGTTTTTTTATTGCATTCTTGTTCACATAGATAAGAAGCGGCTAATGCTAATCTCTAATGAGCAGCACTACAAGGCAACTAATCACCTGAAAGAAATGCTATGGGGACGGACTATGAGCGAAACAAAATGCTTTAGTTTGGATATTAGCACCGAAAGTAGAAGAAGAAGAAAGGGTTGTAAATTCACTAATGCTGATGATTGTTTATCAAATAAAACATATTAGGGAACTAAAGTGTTAGGAAGTGATTTGTCCTTCACATCACTCGTTTTGTCCATTTAGAGCTACTTTTTAATGTTAGGGAACATCTACAAAAGTGACTTCCTGTTATCACTTGTGTTATAGCAGCTATCAAATAAGCATCCCCTAGAACGGAGTAGATATTTTTATTTTGAAGTCTTAGTGGTGTTTTTGGTGATTCCTTTGCAAATATATTGGGTGATGATGTATTTTCGTTATTCCAGTGACACAAACAGTCTCTGGTGAATATTGTCACTGCTTACTATTATTACAATAAAGTTTAAAAGGAGAAAAAAACGACAATCTGAAGCAAATCTTAAAGGTCAGGTTTGTAATAAAATACTGTACTAATAACCTTTATATACCAACAATAAAAAAATACAGAGGGGACAAAATACACAAATAATATATTGTGTAGAAGTAGAGATACACTCTGTAAATATTACTCCAGTAAAAGTGCACTTTTTAAACTTTTACTTAAGAAAAAGTACAAACGTATTTGCCTGCTGATGTACTTAAATATCCAAAATACTATGATTTATTATAACTATAATGTTCCTATTATCATTTTTGTTACAAGACTCTTTGCTTAATCAACTCAGTTTGTGTGAAAAGACTCGAATGTTACTCCGTCGTTTTAAGTTTTATTTGTAATATGCAAAAATGTCAGTGACAGTTTGTACGAAGAAATGCTTCAGTGAGGCTACAGCAAACTACAGCAAATATGAAATATTAAAATATTAAATATTAAACAGTAATAAACAGTAAAGAGAAGTGAAGAGGAAAAAAGAGAATAAATAAATAGTAATAATGAGGCATATAAAAGTTAAAATTTGCAAACCAGATTCCAAAAAAGTTTTTTTGAAAAAAAAAAAAATTATTTTTATTTTAAATTTCATGGCATCAACACATCTCAAAAAATTTGGGACAAGGCCATGTTTACCACTGTGTGGCGTCCCCTCTTCTTTTTATAACAGTCTGCAAACATCTGGGGACTGAAGAGACAAGTTGCTCAAGTTTAGGAATAGGAATGTTGTTCTATTCTTGTCTAATTCAGGCTTCTAGTTATCAGTTTTCCACTTTGGCACAGTGCATTTTAAATGAGCCTTGACCCTGCGCTTCTGGATCATGTTTAGATATGGCTTCTTTTTTGACCTATAGAGTTTTAGCCGGCGACGGCGAATGGCACGGTGGATTGTTCTCACCGACAATGTTTTCTGGAAGTCTTCCTGAGCCCATGTTGTTATTTCCATTACAGTAGCATTCCTGTATGTGACGCAGTGCCGTCTAAGGGCCCGAAGATCACGGGCATCCAGTATGGGTTTCCGGCCTTGACCCTTACGCACAGAGATTGTTCCAGATTCTCTGAATGGAGCAATTCAGAGAATTGTAAATACCACCAAGCGGCAATCAAAAGAGCACGCGCTCGACGCTGATTGGTTGGATTGCTGCGTGTTTGACCGGTTACGTTTGTATCCTCATAAATAAAACGGAACGACTGATTTCGCAATATGTAGTTGAGTAAAAAATGGAAATATTTGATTCTGAAATGTAGAGAAGTTAAAGTAGAAGTCTCCCCAAATAGAAATACTTCAGTGAAGTACAGATACGTGAAAAATCTACATAAGTACAGTAACGAATTACATTTATTTCATTACTGTCTACTACTGAAAAACTGTAATATGGCAGATAATCGCTTATTTTACGGCAAAATATCTGAGAAACATAATTAATCCCCTGATTCGCTCCATAAAAGTATTATTGCAACTTGAAAATGCAGCTATTGTACAGGGACGTACAGTGTATGAAAGCGGAAGCTCTGAAAACCAATCTGTTTGTTCTGATAAGGACGTGAGCGAGCTGAACAGATTACAGGATGTAACGGGTGAAATATGTTGTGGCTCCTTAAAGAGCAGAGCGGCATTCTGGGAACAGTTTTAATATTATTTCTGTTGCTCATTTAAGTTATCTTCTGTTTAGCAAGCAACGCTGTTGCCGGGAGAATAAAGCACGAGATGTGGAACGCGACCTGTCTGTGTTCTGGCTGATTTCTGCTGCATCTCGAGCTAGACGAGCTACCCCTTGGCCCTGACTCAGCGTGTTACAAGGACTAAATCAAACTGCAGTGGATCAGCATCTGAAATGATTCTTACATTATTTCTGTCTCACATTGCTGAGAATACGAGGTGGTATCAAAAAGTTTTGAGACAAGCTCTGTAAGATGGAAGTACTTTCATTATTTAGGTTTACACCTTCAAAATAGTCCCCTTGCACATCAATACAATGCTCCCAGCATTCCTGCCACTTCTGGAATGTGCCCTGGAAGTCTTTTTTTCTAAGTGTGTCAAGGACCTTCTGGGATTCGTGCTGGATCTCCGCAGTGGTGTCGCAAAAAAAACGGTGGCCTTTGAGCTGGACCTTCATCTTCAGGAAGAAGTCTGATTGGGGTGGGTGCGGAAGTGAGATCGTGTGGACTGTTTTTCCGAAAATCATCATGCAAAAGTTGCCAAATGTTTTCGACATTTTCGTGGGTTGAGATTGTCGAAGGTCTTCCTGATCTCTTGACGTCTTCCAGTGAGGTTCTACCGCTCTTGAAGTGCCGATCCGTTCGAAACACCTCGAAATGACTCGTTGCAGCATCGCAGCATGTCAGACGTCTCTGTGGCAGATTTGTACAGATTCACACAGAATTTCCCGTTTGCTCTTTGTTCTAACTCGCTGTCCGTGATAAAACCGCAGACATGGTAATGCATGTGGTCAGAATATCACCAGTTACACCATTAGACTCGTAAACTGTGTCCCCTCCATCATTAGATGCATCTAGTCCAAATTAACCGGATAAAAATAAATAAATCTCACACATCCCTGGCATTTGAGACTTGTGAGACGGTGAAGGAAATCAGTGCTAAACAAATCTATCACGTTTTATACAGAACCTTGGCCTTCTCTCTGCGTCGTTTCTTTGGTAATTAAAGTCTGTTGGTTTGCTAACAGGATTTTCCCCCCACCGACTACTGAAAGCTTTAAACAACCGCTTTTTGGCCGAAATGTGCTTTTTTTTTTGCTGTGATTTTCCAGGGCTTTCTCGCTGCACTTTTAAAGCTTGATCCAATTCTCTAGCCCTTTCACTGTAACCGGGATACAAACCCGTGCCACTGAGGGTATCAGAGGTCCACAAAATGAGCACAAAAACACAGAATTGCATTGTTATATTTCTGGAGGAAGATCTTCGGTTTCATCTTAGGAGGACGTTCTGTCCATCAACCTTCCAAAGGACTTCGAGGATTCGTCATAAATATCACTGAAGCAAGTTCAATCAGTTTGCTTTGTTGTTCATTTCATATCCCTTCTTCTCTTTCTAATTGTGCAGAGTAGCTCTCACTCTCTCTGTTTCTTTTCCTCAATTGAATCTCGTTGTGGCATTGAACGCGAGCGATAAGCGTCCCAGCCAAAGGCTACTAGCATTCTTTTTTGTCTCCCTTGGATCCCCATCATCCGTCCTTTGCTGGCTTTCCACAAAAGACACGCATTCGCCAGCCTCCGCAGCGACGCCGGGGAAAATCGCATTCCCACGTTTCCTAGCTCAACCCCGAGGATCTTCGGTAATGCTTCAGAAATAGATAAGATGAAAAGCAAAAGAAACAGAGACAGATGTGAAGTCAAGGAAAAACGATCCCCTGTGGTCTCCACTGAAACTCGTTACGTTAATAAGATCGGTGTGTACGCTGGTCGATGGTATAAACTTTGTGTGTAGAAGAAATGCTGTTTTTTTTTAAGAAAGTTTTTCAGTTCATCAGTAATATAGATAAACACAGTTTGTGGACACTTGGCCATACGATTCACGTTTTTTTTAACATCAGATTCCACAATGAGTTCCTATTTTCTCTTATAAAATCTTCTACTCTTCTGGGAAGATGTTCCACTAGATTTTGTGGGGATTTGTGGTTTCATTCGGCCACAAGGGTGTTAGTGAAGTCAAGTACTGATGTAGGTGAGGTGAGGAGGCCTGGGGTGCAGTCAGCATGAAAAAAAATGTGTTCAATAGTGTATGTAACAGATCTTCATGGAGCTGTGTAGGCGTTGTGCACAGGGGCATTGTCATGCTGGAACAGGTTTGGGTCTCCAAGTTCAAGTGAAGGGAAAAATTTCATACGCATCATATACAATTGTGTGTCTTCAACTTTGGGGTTACAGTTTGGGAAGGAACCACATATGGTTTGAAGAGTCAGGTGTCCCCATACTTTTGTTCACATAATGTAAGTCTGATAGATAGATAGATAGATAGATAGATAGATAGATAGATAGATAGATAGATAGATAGATAGATAGATAGATAGA
>JAAIIK010000066.1:1864761-1876533 GCA_014706435.1 Silurus glanis | reverse complement strand
AGATAGATAGATAGATAGATAGATAGATAGATAGATAGATAGATAGAGCATATTTTATAGTTTGCATGTGTATGTGTGGTGTGTGTAAACAATATATGTGAAATATATATTTACTGTATTTACAGCATTATTTACCCAATATAATATACACAGATGTTCTGTAAATCTAAGTGCCTGAAACACAACATAAGTTGAAATGAAATAAGACATAGAACATTGAAGTATTCCAGCATGACCTTTGCTGCCTGTAGAACATTCACCTTCTGCTGGTTTGTGGGACGTTTTTGATTAATGGTCCATTTCATCAATCTCTGCGATACCTGCCACAGCCAAGAGTGCACAAAAACGGAGGGCTGTGGCAGAACTAACTTAATTCTTGTCGTCCGCCCCTTTGCAAGGTATGGGAAAAATAGCGAGGTCTGAAGTTTTGTGGATGAGAGAAGTGTCCTCAATGGTGAAAAAGGAGAAAGGAGCTGAAAGGAAAAGGAACTTAGTCAATGGAAAGGGGTTGGAATGGATGAATAAACTGATCCCACCCATCCACAGTGTTGATATTTCCCTCAATGGCTTCTTCTAAAGTGAGCATTTTAAGCCATCCCGACACACTAAATTTGCCCATTGTGCTCTGAGAGGCCTCTGGCTGTCGAGAGGCTAGGTGAGGAGGCAATGGGGGCAGATGGAACCTGCCCATCACCTCAATGGCCTCTTTCTACCCCAGAGTCTACCCCCTAGTCCCCTTGCTGCCATTCACTAGGTCCAGTGGGAATGTCTCTGGACCCAGAGCTTTGGGAGCAGTCCCATATAATGAGCCCCTCAGCGAGGTTGAATGTGGCCCCATTGTTCTGACTAGGGCCATTAAACCACCTCCTGGGCAAACAAGAGCGTCCCTTTTCCTTTATGAAGGCGAAGAAGGCAACAAAGAGAGGAGCCATCAAGACAGAAAGGGGCTGGCCTTTGTTGGGTTGCTTCAATGGACAGCCTTGGAAAGGGGAGGCTCCTGTTTGGTCTTTAGAGCACACATATTGCGAGACGCAGTTGTTTGGCAAAACGGAGATGTGAACTTAATTGACTGAGTGGCCCCTAAACGCCATGCCACAAATAACCTGTGGAGAGACAAAAGTATTGTGTATCAGCAAGGTAGTGTTGAAATGTTTTGGTCATAGGATAGCCTATAGAAATTGATATGCTGTATAAAGGATGTCACAAAAACTCTGCCTAGTTTCTTGATTTCACCAAAAAATGTCCATGTTTTCTATTTAACCCCCATCTGAGCAATCGTATTTTAGCCTGAGAACCAAGTTATAGGCTTACTTCCAAAGACCCTTAGGTAGAGGTTCAGGGCCTCCCGAGTCTCTTCTGGTTTTTGGTCACCCCCATCCTGAAGACCAAGACCTAATCAAGTTATCATATCAACAAATCTCTCATCAGGGACCCACGGCTGACATGAACAGAAAGAGAGGCCAGCCGCCGACTAATTTTCCAGCAGCGGGATGCAGGAGCTTGCCTGTTAGGATGTTTGAAAGGTACCTGCAATCTCCAGTCGGAGCTGCCCACTGCGACAGCTCTCATGCTGGGCACCATGCTGGGGCTGTTATTCGATTAGCAGCAGTGCTAAGTGGGGTGCTTCATTCTCTGCTTAGCTAATCTCCCACAATGCTGTCGCTCTTGCAAACTGGAATGAAACGATGCGGGGAAATCAAAGGGAACGGGGCACGGCGCTATAAATAATGCAGCTGTCAAGAAACCTGAAACAGGCCCACTGGTGGCACCACAGGCAGAGGCCTTTTTTCCCGTTGACAGCAGCACAGTGCCACCCTGCCAGGATCAAACCGACGCCTCAATGTCAAATTGCTTTTGGAATGACTAAAGCAGCACATCTCCTCCATCTCTTGATGTAGACCTCAACACATCTATTGGTAGATACCTTGGAGTTACGGGCTCTCAAATTTACTCTTACTCTTGTGTCTAATATAATCATATATAAACTGAGGTCTCCAGTTCCTCGGTACTCCCAAGCAGGTGGGATGAAGAACGGGTTGGTAAGAAAGGAAGGAAGGAATGAAGGAGTGCTGGGGGAACCCTCAGTTTGACCTGACATGCCACTGCTACCTGCTGTGATGCACAAAAGCAGCCAATCCCAAGTTCTCGGAAGAAAGCCGTGCAGATAATGGAAAGGCGAGATCTCTAGAAAGAGTTCAGTCTTTCGCTTCTAATCGGCCTCTTACCACTTTGTGTGCCATGAATAAGATTTATGCTCTTTATTTGAGCTATTATTTGACACTTTTTTTTTCTTTTTTTAACCCCCACCTCTTGCCTTCCCCACCAACCCGGCTGCCTCACTCATTCTCATTCTCTTTGTGAAATTGTTGCTTGGAAAAGAACAACAACAAAGCGATTTCAAGAAAAATGCATTGCAAATCGATTAAGCCCTCAAACATTTATTAGATTGCTGCAGCCAGGGCTGAGACTTGTCAAGTGGTGCTTCTGGTCCGCTTGTTATTGGGTCGACATTTTAGATTGGGGCAACGATGACTTTTCAACCTAATTGAAAGGTCACAGAAGACCTGCAGATCTATAAACAGGAAGGTATTTTGGATCTGAACCGATCTACAGTATGCCTGCAGATACATGTCATCTTTTCCACATGCTAACATCTCATTCCAGCATGTAGCCTGAGATGTCATAAAGATTTTTCTACCTCTGTAATCTTTCGTTTTAATCCCATTTTCGGCGCTCTGCCGGAGCACAAAAAGAGACGGTCTGTCAAAAACGTCAGGCTTTTCTTCCTAAACATCCATAACATTGAGGTTATGATTAGAAAGTCACTCTTAGAGCTTGTGCTCACCAGGATACCAGCATACTGACTCTATAGCAACTCAAAAGCTTGGAAAAGAGCCAACAATGAATAAAATTGTGAAGAAACCAACAGTTGGCCAACTGTTGTCTTTTCTCAAGCTTCATTCACCACTTTGGTTCCAAAAGAAGATGCCGAGCGCTGCAATTCTGTCACCTTGAAAAGGTCAAGATAAACAGATTGGCATGCGCTCGCGAGAAAAGAATCGGTCACAGTGCTCGCACTGAGGTGCTCCGTCAGTCAAACTCGAGTGGCACAGGCCAGGCATAGGACAAAATGTTTGCGGCTAACCCCTAATGAGCTGAATCGGCAAGAAAAAACAAAACGACAAAAACAAAAAGGCAGACAATTATTCGTTTTTACAGAGTTAACAGGACTGAAAAGGAAAGTCCAAATTGACTTATTACACATTGACACGAGACCCGGAGGTCAGGTGTGGCTCGGGATTGAACAAATAGAGAGCGCTGGAATAATTAACCAGGGGAAGGCGTTAATCTTGCGAACAGACAAGCAGGGAAAAGGAAAGGGTGCGGAGTTACGAATGATCCGTCACCATCAGCTCAACAGCGTTCACATGCATCCACATCTCCTTTCAGGGCTTCGAGTTAATGAAAAATTTGAAAAAAGGAATCATGGATTTAAGAAATTACGATCGTTCATTTAATAAACTGATGATGCATAAAAGTAATAATGATTGCTATAATGAACACAATTAAGATAAGATAAGATGGTTTCTGATTGGTCAGAAAGTGGGTGTTTACAACAACAGTCAGCAGGAAATAGTGTTTCCATATCAGAAATCTGTCTTTTATTTAAGGGTAATACAGGGGAGGTTTGTTCTCATGGGGCATCCACTGATCTTCATCAAGCTTTGTCTGGGTGCTTTTCCTCCTTATACTTTTCTGATATTTTAAATTGTTCTTTTTCAGATTCCTGCCTCAAGATATAAATGACATCAGTGTGTACCATCCTGAAAAGTTCTGCCCATTCTGTTGCATTTACTTGTATGGCATTTTAGCAAACTCCTTCATCCAGAGTCACTTACATTTATCTGATTCATACAGCTACACAGCTTTGGGGGTTAAGGGCCTTGCTCAGGGGCCCAGAAGTGGCAACAAAATGTTGTTGTTAAAACATTTACATTTATGGCATTTGGCAGACGTCCCTATTCAAAGCAACTTACAGTTATGTCAGTTGTGCAGGTGAGAGTTAAGAACGTTATTTAAGGACCCAGCGTTGGCAGCTTGGTGGTGCTGGGATGCGAACCCATTACCTTCTGATAAGTCCAACATCTTACCCACTGAGCTACAATTTCCCAAGATAAAAAAGATGTGAAATTGCTTCACAGAGGAATGCCATGCGAAGACACTTGCTGCTACAGGAGAAATGGTAGCTCAGTGGTCTTCTAATTGGAGTACAAAGCTGGTGGGGCCCTGAGAAAGGCCCTTAACCCTCAACTGCTTAGTTGTATAAGTGAAATAATTGTAACTTGCTCTATTGACAGAAATCTATTTTAGACGGAGTACATGTGCTTGATTGAGATGGAGGGCAATGAAGGGCAATAGAGGGCAGTGGAGGGCAGTGGAGTGGTGCAGTTGCAAGGATTCAAGGTGGATGAGTTTAAATGGCAGAAGTCAACTGTACAAAGTAATGGAGAGTGTGTTGGAAAAGTGAAAAAAAAAGAGTGCAGTCAGGGTGGAGAGGGTGAAGGAGAGTGGCAGGAGTAATTTGGGATCGAAGGGGATCTGCAAGATAAGTTTAGAGACAGTGGAATTAACGAAAGGACAGGAGGCAGAGCTGGAGGTGGCAGAGTTGGAGATGGATTAGAAATGAGTTTCTAAGAGGGAACGTACAGGTAGAACAATTTGGGGACAAGGCGAAAGAGATGGTTATGTCATTTGCAGAGGAAGTACATAGGGTGTATCGGGAGAAGAATGCTGAGGAAAAGAGGAAGGCAAAGAAGGAGGTCAATGGATAAGTGGTTGGTTTGATGAGGCAGATGTAAGTTGGAGACGGATGATTTACTGTAAAGGTTTTTCTTAAAATCAGAATCATACGATGAATAAAATTCAATTCCTGACATTTGTGTCATAAAGAGATCTTTTTGCCTCTTCAGTTTGTTCAAAATAAATAAATAAATAAATGATAATGTAAACAATTAATCCACTATGATGTGAACGGAATTGTACCCCTATACTAATATAATCAGCCAATTTAACATTCAAGCACTAGGTGTCAACGCTATATAGAACACTTATTGCTCTGACCCAAAGAGATGCTCGAGGTTTCTCGGATCCCGAAGCATTGGAATGTCTAAACGAGGGGAGGACGATGGGGGAGACGTTGGCTAACTGGCTCACGTCAGCGTATACGCATACATTCTTGACTGCTGGTGGGAAAGCTATGCCTAGCTTGGCGTGGGACAGGAGGGGGTGAGTGGAGTCTCTTTGAGGCTTTGTGCCAAATCTTTGTGCTCTTTCTTGAATGAGACAGAGCACCCACCTCGCCGAGACAGCCCAGGCAGCCGGCCCATGAAAGACGGGTTGGCAGCCGCGCAGCGTGGAACCAAAGCGGCTGTGAAAAACGGGGGCAGCGTGGTGAGGATACGATATGTGGCAGAGCCCCCCTGGCATCTCACGCCAGCTCTCCTTTCCACACCACTCACTCTTCTCCCCTGCGTCTGACTGACCAACACACACACACACACACACATCCTGGATAATCCAGTCAGAAAATGAGGGCTACACAGGTGGTCCCGCCCCCTGACAGCCTTGGCGGCACTACACATCTTTACCCTCTGTCTCTCTTCCACGTTTGCAATCAGCAGAAAACAAAAGAGTGTTTAAATATCAGAAATATGTTTTTATTTTAAAGATCAAACAGGAGAGTTCTCCTGGGGTTTCCACTGATCTTCTCAAAGACTTTTTTCCTCATACTGGTTCTAAAACTCAAGCCAGGTTGTTCAAGCCTTTTTTTTTTTAGATTCCTGCTCCAGGATATAAATAGCATCAGAGCGTACCAATCTGTTTCGGTTCTGCCCATTCTGTCAGAGGCCACATAAAACGTTTCCCACAATCAATGGATACTTCAGGATTGAAAATAGGAAGATATTATATAAGAGCATTGAATATAAAAAGGGGAATTTGATCCTTTTTTGGATGTTGTAACCACTGAGGGAACCCTAAGTCTATCTAGAACCATCTAAATGTCCATCTAGAACCTGTACCCATCCTGCTTTTGGAAGGGCCCTTAGTTATCTAAAGAATAACAGACACTTTTAAAGGTTCTTTAAAAGTTAAATAAGGTTTCACTTGGTTTATAATACACTATTCTGATACAAATCTGTGGACACCTATAAATAAGATTGGTTTCTCCTTTTTTTCTGAACATCCAATTCCATATTTAGACCCCACTTGCTCTTATCATATCCTCCACACTTCCGGAAAGATGTTCCAGTGGATTTTGTGGAGATTTGTGCTCATTCATTGACAAGGTTTGGATCTCTACTGCTGGAGATCCTCACATGGGTGGAAAAGTGTATAGTGTATAGTGTGAAAAGTGTATATATTTTTTTTATGAAATGAAATGAAAACGTTTTCTGAGAACTTAACAAATTTAATAAACTTAAAAAAAAAAAGTCCAACCCTTAAAGGATAATTTTTTTTAAGAATTATTTTTTTTTTCTACGGGTGATGCAATACATTACAGATACATATAAAACATCTACCGATGCTATGTAATCTGCTTCACCCCATTAGGATTCAGATTGGTATGGTACAGATGGTTCACTTGTCGAGTGCCTTCTGTATTCGGACGCATGGCCCTTTTTTACAAATACGTCTTTGTAGTGTAAAAAAGATGAAATAGACATTCTTTTTCAGTTCTGTCTCCAGTAAGATGCAGCTCTACCTCTGCCATGTTAATCTGTGCTCCATGTGACTCTCAGGACACGCCTCGGTCTCCGTAATGTTGTGATACATCACGTTCACGTAGCAGCAGCGGCGCTCGAGAAACATGTTAGCGAACAGAAATCAATCTGAACATTAAATATTGGTCACAAATTATTGGTCACTTTCTAAATAATAAAACTGAATCACAAATCTACTAATAATCAGACATAAATAAAAAGTTTTTACTGATGCAAATATGTTCAAAACGCTGCATCACAATACAAATGCCAACTTGTAACCGATTCACACTTTTTTTAAACGATGCATCAGATCGTTAACTTTTATGCCGATGCACCGATGCGAAACGGTGAATCTTACCATCCCTATTCTGCGCCATTACGAACCATGTAGATACTAAAAGCCCTTCAAAAAGGTCCCGAGTTCCTCCACAAGAGTTCACGACTCAATCAAAACTTCAAAGTCGAGCAGGAAAGTATGTTAAAATGGAAACCATTAGCGGTAATTACTCAGCTTGTATGCCGAAAACCTGTGGCCGACCGCGTGCATATGTGCGTGTGTGCGTGTGTGTGTGTGTGTGTGTGTGTGTGTGTGTGTGTTCAGAATGGTTTTTTTTCAGGATGTTGGAAAAGACAGTAGACCTGCATCTTTGTTTTCTCTGTGTGATGAAAGAGACTCATTCTACCAGCTTATGCTCTACAGGCATACTTCAGGCTCACTTGAGCACAACCACACACACAGGCACACACACACACACACACACACACACACACACACACACACACACACCACCATGGATCCTGTATCTGTCTTCCCAAATAACAGTTATAACACTCACACTCTACCCCTTCATCATGGCAAAGATTGATCTTTCAGAAAAGGTTTCAGGTGCCCCATCTGATCCACGTTTTTTGGAGAGTGTGAATGAACCCCCGGACAGTCACAAATAAAGGAAGTGGGAGCGCAGTGGATAAAATGACTTCCTGAATTGTGTTCTAATGCTATTTCAGCCATTTAAAGTTATTTACACTGTTAAAGAGTTGGATTCTCACAGTAAACATGGCTAAATAAAAAAAATAAACTATTTGGACGTATGACGTATATCTGTACCAAACACTGTTTTCTGGTATATATAAGATTCTGAAAGTTTATCTTTTTTAAGTATGGCCCTTCATGAATAGTGAAATTCCTTGTATAAGCAGTTCTGCCTGTAGGAGAGCAAGAGCACACCCATCACCGTGCTTCATTCGGGTTATGGAAGTTGTAGCAGTACTGCACAGGACTCGGTCGAGAAGAACGTCTCTAAAGAAGTGTGGTTTTGGATGTGAGGGAAGGAGAACCTCATTCAGGACTCCTCAATAGATAGACCGTAGTCCTGCTGTAGTTGTTCTTGCTGCTGTAATTGATGTCCGTTTCTGGATCAGATATGTACGGCTGGATCTGATGGTTCGACACAGCTAATTTACGGCTATAAGGTTTTTTTAGAACGACGTCGCAGCTCAAGGACATTGCTGGCGATTCTTTAGCTTCGCTTTAAACCACTTCACCAGGAGTTTAGCTGTTTTCGGATAGTTTTTCTTTTTTTTAATCTGATCAAACTAAAGAGATATGAAGGATGCAATATTACTATATGTGTATCTTTGTGTGATGTCCCCCTTAAAGTTTGTATGAATGTAGATACCTAACATCAAACTAAATTATTTCCGTCTCCATACCACCCTGTCCTCCACAGCGGCCTCTTTCAAACCAGCCACCTGCTTGTTTCCCCTTACCACATTCACAATCTTTGGCCTTACTCTTTTTTTTTTTTACTCTCCTGCCTGATGGCTCCATCCTCTGCCTTTGTCTAATGATATAGCCCATGTCCCTCCTCTGTACATGTCCAAACCGTTTAAATCACGCTTCTCTCACATTGTCTCCAAAACGTCCTACCTGCCCTCTAATAAACTCATTTCGGATCCTGTCCACCGTCGTCTCTCCCGAAGAAAATCGCAACATCTTGTGCATCTAGACGCATAAAACGTTCTTTAATTATAAAGAACCCTACAACAAGCTGTTTTTTTTTTTTTGCTAATAAACTAACAGCTTTTAATTATCCAATGCATAACAAATATATATGTGATTTTTGAACATTACATTCCACTATTAGTCCCCATTTCCTGTAATTAACACCTCCACTCGTCTGGGAAGATGTTCCACTAGATTTTGTGGAGATTTGTGTGAGATTTCATTCAGCCACAAGGGTGTTAGTAAAGTGAGGTACTGATGCAGATGAGGTGAGGAGGCCTGGGGGTGCAGTCAGCATTCACATTCATCCCAAAGGTGTTCAACAGGGTTTAGAGCTGTAGAGCAGGAGATCTTCCACTCCAACCCATGTAAAGCAGATCTTCGTGGAACTTCCTTTGTGCGCAGGGGTATTGTCATGTTGGAACAGGTTTGGATCGCCTAGTGTATGTGAAGGGTAAATTTCATTCTACCATGCTACATGCTTAAATTTCATGCTACAATTGTGTGTCAAGTTTAGAGAAGAACCACATATGGCTGACAAGTCAGGTGTCCCAATACTTATGTGGTATAAACTCACTGCAATTTCCGACCCCAATAGATATCTTTAGTGGTTTATTGGACAATCAAAGGTTATTTTCAAGATTTTTTTAAAACACATTTTCTAGTTGGTTCTTATAGGGACTCTGAAGAGATCATTAAGGAATGCCTGAAGGTTTTCAGCATTTTCGCAGTGTATATTCTAAGTGAATGCAATACAGAAAAACAGAAAAGTTATGGGATCTCCCAATTGGCAACCTGGAGAACCTTCAAGGTAAGTAAATGCATGTACCATGTAAAGAATACAACAATCAATATCAAGCTGTTCGGGGAAAATCATCACCGACAAGGTGAAACAGCTGGCACTCCTCCAGGAGACAGGTTCGGTTTCCAGGAAACGACTGCATTTTTTTCTTCGTATTAATACTACACACACTAACACACATACACCCCCAAAGACAGCAGATTGAAAAGAGACCTCTGCCATTGCTACCCCTTTGACACAAAGATGTGCTGAGTGATTTCCTTCTCTCGCTGCAATTTTCCCTCCTTAACCAGCCCGAGGTCATGCAGGCACGAGTCACGGAGCTTCGGAATCTTTTAATACTTCCGCAGCGAGGAGAAAACAATCGCCGGGATCGTATCAGCGAAATCGACACCAGACGACGATCGCTGTGGCTTCACAATGACCACCTGTTCGAGGCCCAGGAATCGGACCCTTCCTTTGTGCCACGTTTCGGCACATTCTTGACTCCTCCTTAATGTCTTTTTCTTCTTATTTTTTTATCCCTCGGTGTGTTCCTGCACCCAATACACCTCGTCATGGTTACCTTGTCACTTTTCTTCTCGACAAACGATTTCTATAGGTCTGGCCCAGACAGACTCTA
This sequence comes from Silurus glanis, assembly GCA_014706435.1. Lineage (NCBI taxonomy): Eukaryota > Metazoa > Chordata > Actinopteri > Siluriformes > Siluridae > Silurus > Silurus glanis. The sequence continues at coordinate 1,866,340 of JAAIIK010000066.1, read as the reverse complement.
AATGACACTTACAGGAACTACAGAGCGCTCGGCTCCGATATAACAAAAGGCCCTCGATTTAAAGGTTGAAAGTCCGGAATTAACTGTAGCATTGTAACGTTTATGGAACGAAGCTTTGCTTTAACAAGGCGATCTGAATAGAAGTTCTCGGACACCGCAGATTCCCTCGGACGTCTATAAAACTGGCTTGGAGTCAGCAGTGCAAAGTCCAGCCAGACTCATGTGCTCGTATCAAAAGAAAGAATAAAACAGAATAAAAACGTATTCTTTGGATTGATCTCCTTTTTTTTAACTTAGAAGGACTTTTTGCTTTCAAAAAGCAGTTCCAAATTACAGATTTATATCAATACACTCATTTTAATGATGTCATTTGAATAGTAACGGCTCATTTCTATGAACTTCTACTGTAGACGCTCAATGGGAGGTGGTGGCTTTGTGGTTAGGTCATTGGACTTTGCCTCTGAAGATCATGAGTTGAAAACTCAGTAAATATGCCACACTTGGGCCCCTAAACACGGCTCTTAAACCCGTAACTGTCTAGATTTGTGAATGAGATAAATGTGAGTTGCTCTGGATAAAGGCATCTGCCAAATGCTGTATTGTCAAGGCATTTTCTGCAAGAAGATGGTTGTTATATACAAATTTAAGCTTTCACAAAGATTGCGTTTATTGAAAGTTTATGGAAGGAGTCTCCAAAATGCTGCATTTATTAAATCCAAGAGAAAGCGATAATAATTTTTAACTGCTATAGCATGAGGCATATTAGTTTTAGAAATGTTTGACTTAACTACAAATGGATACAAATTATGACAATTATTTTGACATAATTCAAGCTGGCAGAAAATCGAATTAGATATAAATGATAGCAAATTGTACACTGGACTTGTTTCAAACCAGGAAGTTAAATGATGCTTTTATAGTCCCCATTTGCTGTACTAGTAACGTCCACTCTTCCGGGAGAGATGTTCCACTAGATGCTCCACTTGAATTTGAAATGTGGTTGTGGAGATTTGTTACTTGCCAATAGAGACTCTTCAGTAACCATCTCCTTGAACAAAATTTAACTGGTTATAATTATAGAACACTTTCTCTCCAATCGGAATGCAGAACTTCCTGATAAAATACATACAAATAGAGAAGTTTTCCCTCTAGGAATTTCTGTCCACATGTTTTATTATAAATGTATCTAGAAAGTATCACAAAGAATTAATGCTGGGAACTGAGGTCACACATTCTCGTCTCATGTGTCTGAAATAAGTGTTGGACTTTTCCATGAACTGCCTCGGAGTAATATCCATTGACTGGAAGTATGCAGCTTCATTCAGACTTGCACCCTGTGACTAATGGCTTTATAGTGTGCCTTTGAGGTGCTGGTAGTCTCATAGCGTCATCACAGCTATTCATGTCGCATTTTAACCTTCTCAGGTCAGAGTCTGTTCCTGTGAACAAGTCTGGAGTTTCTGTGTTTCAGACAAGGCAAAGAAATTATGTTATTTATCATTTTAATAATTAATATCAATACCGTAGAGTTATTCTATCTATCTATCTATCTATCTATCTATCTATCTATCTATCTATC
>JAAIIK010000066.1:1838573-1852160 GCA_014706435.1 Silurus glanis | reverse complement strand
GGGAGGGGGGGAGAGAGAGAGAGAGAGAGAGAGAGAGAGAGAAAAGGGGGAGAGAGAGAGATACAGTGTCTTTACATCTTTACGTGTCAGTGGTTTCTTAAAAAAATGCAAAAATTACTCTGAATGTTGTTCACGCGTGCATTCATTAATTAGTGTCGTTTATAAGTCAGAGACACGCGCGTGCACTCTGTGTGTGTGTGTGTGTGTGTGTGTGTGTGTGTGTGTGTGTGTGTGTTGTGTGACACTCTCCGTGGTTTTTTTAACGCCTGGAGTGCGCGTGCTCCCTGTTTAATGACTCCGTAAAAGAGAGAAAGAAAAATAAAAAATAAATGGAGGCTCGAGCCTGTGGGTCATACGCCAAAATGTATATGTGTGTGTGTGTGTGTGTGTGTGTCTGATTCTTCCAAGTCGACACCTTTTACTCTGATGATAGCTTCACACACTCTTAGCATTCTCTCAGTCAGCCTCATGAGGTCGTCACCTGGAATGGTTTTCAGACAATCTTGAGGAGTTCCCAGAGGTGTTGAGTGCTTGTTGGCTGCTTTTCCTTCACTCTTATCAAACCATCTGGATTTAGATCGGGTGATTGTGGAGGCCAGGTCATATGATGTAGCACTTCATCACTCTCCCTTTAGAACAAATAGATCTTACTCTACATAACCTAGAGGTAATTTTGGGGTCATTGCCTCGTTGGAAAAACGTCAAAAAACAACAACTTGTACACCAGGACTTGTTGAAGACAATTTTGGTTTTTGACGTGGATTCAATTTCAGATTCTCCCACTCATCCCACTGTATATTCATCAGGGAAACTGTTTCTTGGAGTAGAACTCATCAAGGGTCAGTCTTTTACAGCATCTGGTGCTAAATGGCATTTATTTTGTCAGTTATCTCTTTACAATCCCCCTCACACACAAACACATGCATTCACAAGCACAGGTGACTAGAAGATCTCACCCACACTAACACACTCATATCTTTATTGACGCTTCGGAACAGACGTCCGTGCTGCAATAATGCTATCAGGGCTGCCGATTGCAGGGCTAAAGTACGTGAGAAAGTCAGGGATCGGACGCTCCCAAACAATCGAAGCCTCAATCAGAGACGTGGCTCGCGCTTAATGCGTAAGCTATTGATGGACGTCAGCTTCTCCTGAACCCGCCCGAGAACGTGAGGATTGCGTTACGATTGTATCAGACCAGGGTTTTATTGATTATCTGATAGACTGGGTTGTTTTTAAACGCAATTCTAGATCCTGATTGGCCAAGAGGATGGTGCTGAGTCGTTTTCTATAACAGAGGCCGGGTTTATACCCTCAATCAAGTTAAAGTTTCCATGGGAACAACTCACTCACATTTCGGAACTCCAAACTGGCGGAATGACATGAGAACAGGGAATCACTTGCTTCGTGGATGTTCCACAGCTTGAAATAGGCCTGTGTCATACTTTTTGAATGAACAAAAAAGGCATATTGTTCTGCTAAGAGAAGATGGCTGAAGAGATGTTTATCTTGCCTATCTTGAGGAACCCTCAAAGTTAAACCCCTAGAACAATTTGTGGATTGTAGGTCAATAACACTTAAACGTAGGGTTTAATATATATTAGGGATGTGCAGCCCCATAACTGAGGCCGATTCGATTCGCGTAGCCAACGATACAATACATTAAAGATACATATGAAGCAGCTACCAGTGCGATGCGATACAATTCCTCCCATTGCGATGCAGTGCGATCCGATCTGATTCAACACAATGCAATACAATGCACTGGGAAAAAAATATGATGCTCTGCAATTCAATATGATGCAGATCGTTCGGTTTTATTTCTTTGGTTCAGACAAACAGCAAATCATCAATTTGCTTAAGTTCCTTCTGACTTCTAATGCATGGCCCCTTCACACACCTTCAAAAAGAAAAACGATTGAATAAAACCAGACGTTCTTTTCCTGTTCTGTCTCAAGGAAGTTACAGCTCTACCTCTGCCATGTTAATCTGTATTCTCTGCGACTCTCAGGACACGCCTCGGTCTCCGTAGTGTTTTGATACGTCATATTCACGTAGCTACAGTAGATACAGTTTAATCAGAAAATCAATCTACATAGAAAATACTGGCCACAAATAATTGGTCACTTTCTAAATAATAAAGGTATCGCAAATCCACTAATAAATATATCGAAATTAATTTTTTTAACTTTTACTTCCATGTGCTTTCTGTTCATCTTATTTTATTAGCAATATGCTTCATGCTTCTTCATAAACTAGCTCTAGGATTAGCAAAAAGCACCAGGTTTTCGCGTGGGCGTCGGCGTCTTTTGAACGGATGCCGAACGGGCAGCGAACCGCAAAGCGGAAAAACGAGCGAGTGAAAAACGCAAATCGAAGTTTTTCGCAAGCGAGCGTCCTTCAAGGAGAAAGTGAGAGTGAGCATGAGAGAGAGCGGAAGATGAACGAGTGGCTTTGGAGGCCCTCCAGGAGTCTTCCCATGGAGCAGACGCTGTGCCGCCTCCCCGTGCTGGAGCAGGCTGAGGAAAATACACCACACACTCACACACACATACAAAGAGAGAGATAAATATGACTAGTCCAGCTCATCAAGGGCCTGAGGGGATCAGAGGCAGGGGAGTGTTAAAGCATTGATTCATAGTCGACTTCACACACACGCGCGCTCATCACACAAACACAGATCACTCAGGGTCACCGGCAGCCTCGCAGACATCACCACTCGCTGGATGTTCGGCTCAATAGCGGCTGGGGAGCTTTTCAAAAAACCTACCGCGTTGGTGATTCAGGCCTTTTCCGGCTCTGGCTGCTTGGGAGAAGCGTGTGCCCTGGAGGAAGAACACTATTGAAGTGCTGCTACACTCACACACACATACACACACATACACACACACACACTTTTTTTCTCTCCTGTGGCTTGTTGTGAAGCCAGCTCTACCGGGGGCTGTGTGCTCCTGTGGAGGAGGCTGTGGAGACCGGGTCACAGGTCACCCAGGATGCGCATCCGGCTGCCAGACTCGGCTCGTTTCTATGGTTTGTGTGTTAACAAGCCCGGGGCACTGTATCTATCCGAGGAGCCTGACAATACCACCACCACCGAAACCACCACCACCACCACCACCACCAATACCAGGAGCAACAACAACAACAATGTCGAATATTTCTCCTCCATTTTAATCCTTTTCGTTCGTTTCTTCTTCCCTTCTATTCGTTTCTGTCTGCAGTACATTTAATTTTTGGCTCAAATCAATGGGAACACACTCGGTTCCACGCCGAAATTCCAGAATTAACACCTACGGCGCTCAACCATGTCCGGCTAGACTTATATAACCGGCGTAGGTGTTTCAAATCAGTTTCGCATCAATGCTTTTTGGACAACAGACTATGAAAGGGAAATCTTGAGAGCTTGTGAATGTGAATATGTTTTTTTTGTGCCTATCGAAGACCTTCGCTTTCAGTGATCATTATTATGAGAGGACCGTGAACAAGGGTGGTGCTTTTAAGATCCACAGTAGACATCAGCAGAGTCTGGAATCATGGTTTTAATTGGTAGGACTAAGCATAAACAAAGCAACCTCCACCTTGAAGATGTTGCACTAGATTTTTCTGGAGATTTGTGGAGATTCATTCAGCCACATGAGCATTGTAAGGTCATGTGTTGATGTAGGTGAGGTGAGGAGGCCTGGGGTAATGTTCTAATTCATACCAAAGGTGCTCAATAGGGTTGAATCTCTATAGCTGGAGATCTTCCAATCCAATCCATGGAAAGCATATCTTCATGGAGTTGGCTTTGTGCACTTTGTGTCATGCTGGAACAGGTTCGGATCACAAAGTTTAAGTGAGGGGAAAGATTTCATGCAACCGCATGGAGGTGGTCGCTAAGTGGTTAAGGCATTGGACTTTGGCTCTGAAGGTTGTGAGTTTAAATCCCAAGCTGCCACTTCTGGGCACCTGAAGTATCTGCTGTAAGTGAGAAGATCCAACACTTTTCCATATAGTGTATTATACCTTATTCTTTTCCCACTTGTAACCAAACATGCATGTATCTTCTTATTTGTCTCAAACTCCCTCTGTTGCTCTCTGTGACGGCTTAAAGCCCCTCACCATTCTCCCGATCCCCCGTGAAGCACACTGTTATCTGTAGACTCTCGAGCTGCCAATTTCAATTTTACTCCCCCTGTTATCAGGCCCCGAAATAAACGCCTCATTTGAAAAGTGGAAATCAAACTGTCTCCACTGAAGCCATGAGTGACGTTGATTGCAAACTAACTATTTAGCACCGGGAAGCACTTCCGTGTGGCTTTTGTCTCTTGCTACCACCATTTTTTTTTCTTTCCCTCTCTCTCAAGCGCCATGGCTGTCATATTGCTTTAGCACTCAGGAAAGGTCAAGCTTCGCTGACTGAAAGATCTAAAGAGTCGGGAACAAGTTAGAGCAACAACATTGCATCTGGTTTCCTTCACCCTGCCAGAATGCCTGTATATGTCTATGTAGTTTGTTTATCATTTTCATGTGTTATTTTTAGGCAAAAAGAACCAAATGTATATATAATCAAAGAATTAATATAAAACACAAACTTCCCTGCGAATGATCTCATGTCCACTAGTGATGTGTTGTTCATGAACGAATCGTTTGTTTTCAACAAGTTTTTAATGTGACTCAGTGATTCGTTCATTTTCTGCTCGACGCGCATGAGCAAAGCATCGTAAAATCTCAGTAGGTTATGTACAGGAAACAGAACTGAGTTGTTTACCTCTCGATTCTTCTAGTCCAAGTCGTTCGTGCTTTTATCACGTGACTCCTATAGATGTTATGCAGTTTATATATACGTATATAAATGATCGGAACTATAGTTAAAGTTGGTGCATGTAGACATGTTGGGGATCTGCTTATTCATTATTATTATTATTATTATTATTCGTTATGCATTTTATTTTATTTCTGATCAAAGGAACAAAATAAACTAAATCACTCAAAAAAAAAAAGATTCATTCACTTTGATGAACGAGATTCAAAAAACAAGTCACTGTAATGATCCGATCTTCCAATCACTAATGTCCACAACTAGAGCATGAGATGAAGAAAACAACTGGCCTGTTCAGACCCTCATGCAAGTGCAAACAGCTCAGTGGTTAAGGTGTTATACTTTGCAACGAAAGGTCACAAGTTCATATCCCAGCACCACAAAGCTGCCACTGCTGGGCCCTTGCACAAGGCCCTCAACTGTGAGTCACTCTGGATAAGAGATTCTGCCAAATACCATAAATGTAAATGTAGAATTCTCGCCTGCCACACTGGAATCCCAGGTTCAATTCCCGGCCAGTGCATTGCTTCTGGGAAATGGTAGTTCAGTGATTAAGATTTTGGATAGGAAGGTCACAAGTTTAAATCCCAGCACCACCAAGCTGCCACTGCTGGACCATTGAGCAAAGCACGTACCCCTCAATTGCTCAGTTGTTAGTCGCTTTAGATAAAGTCATCTGCCTAATGCTAAACTTATTTTAAACCATGTATGAATTGGAGTGGTAGCTGAGGTTGTGGTTTTGCTGTAGTTGACACCACCATTTTCAAGTCCAAGACCAGGACTAGCCAAGTTCATGTCAAGAGCGAGTCTTAAGAAAGATTGGGTCCAGATTTAAGTATGAATCTCTTCAAGTCCAAGTCTTTATGTCTTCTAGTTGGCTTCCATTATTATAAATTCATGTATTTGCACATTGTGCCAATGATTCAGCTGCTTTCTAGAAGAATGAGATGCTTCTTGTCAAACTTTGTACTAGCAAAGCAACATAGACAATATTGGGCCATATTTACCAAAATACTGAAGCATTACCTATTACAATTTCCAATAAAATATCAGACTACTGGACTCGACTCATATAGACCTTGGTTGAGAAACAATTTAAGTAAAAATTCCCACACCAGGCTTTACTTTTTTCATTTCAGGTCTTTTCCCAGAATTAAGGTTCAGTGGTTAAGGCATTGGACACTGGCTCAGAAGGGCACAATTTCAAATGCCAGCATCACCAAACAGCCACTGCTGGGCCCTTGCCCACATATATAATAAAAAATGGATCAAGGCAATTCTTAAGGGGGAGGTGGTAGTTGAGTGGTTACTAAGGCCCTCGGTTACCGATTAGGAGGTCAGGGATTCAGGACCCTCTATCGCTAAGCTGCCACTCTTGGGTGCTTGAGCAAGGCCCTTCATCCTCAACTGCTCAATTGTAAGTCTGGATAAGGGCATCTGCCAAATAACCTAAATGTAAATGGATCAAGGTACTTCTTAACGTGGAGGTAGTAGCTCAGTAGTTATAGCTCTGTGTTACTGATGATAAGATTGGTGGTTCAAGCCCTGAATCACCATGCTGCCCCTCTTGGACCCTTGAGCAAGGCCCTTAATCCTCAACTGCTCAGTAAGTCTGTATAGGGGTATCTGCCATATACCATTATTGTGAATGGATCAAGGGGGGAAGTGGCAACTCAGTGGGTAAGGCTCTGGGCTACTCAATGGAATGTAGGTGGTTCAAGCCAGGGTATCGCCAAGCTGCCCCTCTTGGGCCCTTGAGCAAGGCCCTTAACCCTCAACTGTTCAGTTATAAGTCTGTGCATCAAATATTCTCTAAGGAGGGAAGTGATGGCTTTCGGTTACTGATCACAAGGTTGGTGGGTCTTGGGTTACTGATCACAAGCTTCCCCTTTTGGACCCTTGAGCTGTTTCATGGCTCACCCCAGGTCCTACCATTGCAATTTTACTGTGCTGTAAAATACATGTGACAAGTACAAAAGCACCTTTCTTCTTTTTTTCTTAAACTGATACAGACAATGCTTGTGTTTTACAGAACATCCGTGGAGTTCATGTTAACGAGTGCTTCAACAATTCCTAAACCACTTGCACTTAATGCCACTGACACGAGACAAAAAAATACACAAACAAGTACAAAAAGTCCCAGCTTTCTCACCCTGCTACCAGTACTTTCCCTACCCATCCATTATTCCCAAGTTCCCATGCCATCATATGCTGCCTTTCACTAGCTTGTGTGATCTTTTTTTTGTGGCACGGGCCATTCACACGCACACAAATACACATACATGACCTCACTGCTGGCACATTCTCTCCTGGTTTCACCTTGCACCTGCCATGCCTTCACTCCATTCGCTTTCCCCTGCAGCTATATTAACATTGAATCTCTTGTTCACCCCCCCTACCCCCCCTACCCTACCCACCCCACCCTTTCAGAAGCCATTGTTCTGCACTAGCACAGCGTTTGGCTTAGATCTGATCCAGCATCGACTTTCACCCTCAGCACTTGCCACAGAGACACACAGCCCGATCTTAACTAATGGCCTAACAGCTAATGGCTGGTTTCACTCTGTGGTTTCACTCATGTTGCATATCATGGAGACCTGAATTGTATAATACTCTGTGTTATTGTTACACCAACAAAACATGTACAAGGACACTACATGCTGTGTACAGGAGAGTGTTGTTATTATTAAGACAGCAAATAAACACACCGGAGTACATTTTCCCCATAGAATCACATTCCAAAGAAGTTTATTTTTTATATCACCCATGCAAGTGACTTCCTTGTGAGGCAAGACATGAAGTGGCAAGTTGCCCAAAGAATAAATGTTTGCATTGGATTGGATTGGATTGGATTGGATTGAATTGTCTGAATTGGAGCATGTGCACTGGAACATCCTACACAAGTTTGTGTTTATGTATTTGCATGACATCCTAATTTTCTTAGGTACCCTTCACTTCAGGGTACTGATACCTACTGGCCAAAATCCTCTTTGTTAAGCCTTAGAATTGTGAACTTTGCATGTCCTAAGAGCAGTTCTTAGGGTTTGTAATAACCCTAGGTACAGTCCAAATGAACCCCAAGAAAGTCCAGGCAGTCACGGACTGGCCCACCCCTAAGAAGGTCAAGAACATGGAGAAATTTCTCTGTATGTTTGGGAAATATTGCTAGTGGTCAAAGAATTCTGGAAACTTGAAAATCTATAATAAAAAAAGGGTAGAAAAGTGGACAAGTGGCTTGCTGTCTGATGATCAATAATCTATTCCTGGCTTAAACATTTATTAATATTAACTTGGCTAGACTAGGTCACGATGGATCTAAAGTCTGTCCTGGAATCCCTGTACACGAGGTGGGAATACGCCACAGATACAAGCCCCACAACTTGCAGCAAATTGGAGTCAACATTTGACCGTTTGATGTATCCAGGAGTTGGGAGGAAACCGGAGAAACTGGAGCAAACCCACGAACACGACCCTGCACACAGGCAGCAACCCGAGCTCAAGATTAAACCTGGAACCCTGGAGCAGTTAGGTGACAATGATACCATGCCGCCCGGTGCCAGCATGCCCTGCAGTGACCCTTTCCTCATTCGAATGAGATCATCGACTCAAGACTGTCTCTGCCAGGATTAAATGTGGCTGACCTTCCTTTATCATAATTTGTATCCTGAACAATTATTAACCTACTGCTTTTGATCAGCAAGTGTTCAAGCACTTGGGTCATGTGACAGTCCTGGGTAGCAATGAGATTTAAGTTGTGTCATAAATTGGATTACAGCTGTACTGACGTGACGGCATCTGCCACGTAAAGTCCTTTTCTGATAAGGAGGGATTTGGCATCTCAAGAATTATCAGTCTACTCCTGGATCACACCTTTTCCATAACAGACATTTAGAGATTCAGGCTGGTGATAGTGCTGATAGTGATTGGGACAGGATTTGAAAAAAGAAACAGGGCCAGAAACACTAATCTTTAACAACTGCCCACCCTCATGGCCCCCAGTCACAGCTCACCAAAAGTGTATTAGCAGCCAACTTGGGATAGGATTTAGCAACCCAGCGACCTATTAAATCAAGCAGACAGCGGCAGAAGATTATTGGCCTCGATTTTTTTTTCCCACACATCAGCCAATTAGCCCCCTGAGAAAACAGGCAGTACACCTCCATCTGCCAGCTCAACCATATCTCGAGATGTCCAGGCATCCTTTCCTCCCTTTACCCTCCTACACCCTCCCTTTTGCCTTTTGCCCAGCAGCCCAACCTCTTTCCTTTGCTTCAACTAAGTAACTTTAATTGTCCTGGGAAAGTCAAGGCCGGTCCTCGAGGCTCAAAGCTCGAGCGGCTAATGAACGTTCCAGCCAAGGAATTAGGTGGAGGCTTGGGCAACCAAAATGAGAGGCGCTGTGACAGGGAGAGTGTGTAATCTTCCTGACTAATGTGTGCATGTCTTAGTATTATCGCAGTGTATTTTTGAGGACCGGGCTGGCATGTGAACGTTCAACGGGACAGCATGAAACTGATTTATCTACTCACACACACACACACACACACACACACACACACACACAGGAGGAAAAAACGAGAAGTAAATTGAGCAATTCGTTCATCTTTCAAATCATGATTACATATATATATATATATATAGATTGAAATTTATTTATTTAAATTTTCAGTTTAAGGTACCAGTGATTTTCATTGTTAGATTCAAGATTCAAGATCTTCATTTGTCACAAACAAGTATGAAATGTGGCCACTCAGAAATTTGTGCATTAGATAAAACGGACTATAAATATAAAATAGCAGAAAATATGAGTAAATGATAAAGTGGTGTTTAATATATATATATATATATAATGACATTTTTCTCTTATATGTAAATTTTTTAACTTTTTTTTATATTCTGAATATGATTACTATCATAAAGAGCAACATTCTTGCCTTTTAACTTTAAAAAACAATTTTTGCGTTTGTGATGGTTTCAGGGTTTGAATCCGAACTGAATCCCAGGCATCCCTCTCTCTCTCTCTCTCTCTCTCTCTCTCTCTCTCTCTCTCTCTCTCTCTCTCTCTCTCTCTCTCTCTCTATCTGTGAGGTATGAAGCAGGCCACAGGGAAATGAAAGCAGAATCGGTACTATGCAGAGGCAGACACTCGCCCCGAGTGGACCGAGGGTCGGAGTCAGATTGACCCTGAGATTGCCCTGCTCTCTGTTTCTTTCTTTACTGTCCATGCAAGACATCCTGCATCTCACCTCCTTCCCTCCCACTCAAACACACACACACCATTATTCCACCCCCTTCTTGCTCTCTTCTGCTACGTGCAGGTTTTCTCGTTGTAATCTGCCCTGTGCTACTGAGTAATTGCTTCGCCGTGAGCTTATATTTTGTGCAAAGCAGCGTTAGAAAGATAACGTGTTAATAAAGTTGTATAAAACAGTGTATACGTTTAGTGCCAATAAGTTTGTTCCTTATACTGTAATTGCAAGTTTACCCCTAATGAGCAAGCCAGTGGAAGGAACATTGTGAGGAACCAGGCATAACATTATGACCACCTGCCTAATATTGTATTGGTCTCCTTTTGCTGCAACAGTCGTGACACATCGATCAGTAACATCATGAACTTCTTCAGCAGTTTGAGCTACAGGAGCTCGTCTGTTGGATCGGACCACACGGAACAACCAGCCTTCGCTCCTCACGTGCATCAATGAGCCTCGGCCGCCCACGACCCTGTCGCCGGTTCACCACTGTTCCTTCCTTGGAGCACTTTTGATAGATACTGACCATTGCAGACCAGGAACATCACACAAGAGCTACAGTTTTGGAGATGCTCTGACCCAGACGTCACAATTTGTCGCTCAAATCCTTACGCTCGCCAATTTTTCCTGCTTCTAACATCAACTTTGAGGACAAAATGTTCACTTGCTGCCTAATAAATAAATCCCAACCACAGGTGCCATGATGAAGACATAGTGTTATTCAATCACCGGTCATTATGTTATAATGTCATAATGTCACGTGTTGTTCTTTAATGATGTAAGAGTTGCTGATTAGCAAATTTATATGTATAGAAGACTTCAGTAAGAAAATAGATATATTGTCAGGAGGGCAACCGTTGATCATTTTTCTGTCAGCACACGTCACTGATATTCCTGATATTCCTAAAAACAAGGAACTTTAACATCGTTTTTAACAGTATGGTTCAAGACAGACTTCAAAGATAACTCCAGTGGACAAACAGTGAATTCGGACACGACCGCCGCCGAAGCACGCCCCTGCGTAGGCAGCACTTTTTATGGACGCATGAGAAATACGTTTCAATGAGGCATGAGTCAGAGCATCAAAGCGCGATGCTTAGACAGAGAAGGTCCTCCAGAGCTCTTTTGAGTGTCGGCTCTCTCCAGGAGTCTGGCTCCAGTGTAGAGGCCGGTCTCAGCGTGACACAACCATAAAGCCCGCATTCACCCACACACCCGGACCACCATTTTGATCTTGCAAATATGTCAGAAATGTTTTCATAGCAGCCATTCGCAGGAGCGGCGGGGCCGCGAGCCCTAATTGCATAAGACACGGAATTAAAGGTTCAAGCGTGCAATCGAAGAGGTGCTTTTGGGAGGGGTGAAGAGAAGGAAGGGGGGAAAGGAGGGAGGGATCAAGACAGAGAGACAGAGGGCTATGAAAAGCTTTAAAATGTCTCAGTGTGACAGAGAAACTGTATTGATGGGGGCAAAAAAATAAAAAAATAAAGCAGAGGGGCGCTATGTCATGGCTGTCAAGTCCGTGTAATGTTGACAGGCCGGGGCTTTCTGCTGCGTTCCTCCCTCTTTTCCGTCTTCCCTCCCTCCATCACTCTTTCTCTTCTCCCTCTCTTCCTCCGTTTGGCAGAGCGTCGTGCAGAGTGTGGGAAAAGACTGCCCAGGCACGCGCCAGATAAGATCGCACAACAAACCGCCACAGCCTCTCCGGGGAGCGCCGCTCATGCTAGCCGAGGCAAACAAGCCCTCACTGGCATGCAGAGAGGAAAGGAGAGAGAGAAGACAGAGAGACAGAGACAGAGAGAGAGAGAGAGAGAGAGAGAGAGAGAGAGAGAGAGAACACCCCCCTACACACTCAAACCTCCCCCCAGGGCCTGAACACACACACACACACACAATCAATCACACACAAACCCACCACTGTGTGATCCAGCCACGAGGGATGAGTGTGTCATCCTCCGTTTCCTCTCTCTCACTCCGTCTGATTCATCCACGCTAGTTCGCCACTCTATTTTCTGACTCTTTTTTTTTTCTTTTCACTCACACACACACACACACACACACACACACACACACACACACACACACACACACACTCATACACACTCCAATCACATCCCACCTTCACAATTTTTTCGGTTTTGGGTCATTTGTTCTTGTTACCAGCCTGATCCATATTCATCTCCATGGACAGCACATTCGTTAAGATCTGATCAGAAAGTCAAGAGTTCGAATCCCACCACTAATCTGAAACTGCAGGGCCCTTAAACAAGGCCCTTAGCCCTCAGAAGTCGATGTGGATAAGGGCATCTGCTATCTGCTGTACAAGTTACTTCTCATATTTGTATTTGTAGGGTCTATTTTTATTAGATTTTTTTACAAGAAGTCAAAAGAAATAAGATTTATGCCTTTTTGTTTATCTTTGAACTTGAAAATAAGTCCGGTACAGTCAAGTCATGTGACTATTTGCTATAATAATTACAATAATTACACAATAATTAACTTTATATATTATATACATAATATACATAACTGTGTATATATACATGTAGTCCTCGAGTGACGGTGGGTCGACTTATGATTTTCCGATCTTAGGATGACAATTGCGATACGACAATTTGTAACAAATATTGACATTTTTATTTTCGTACTATACGTCGGATCGCTGCTAGGATGTACGCATCTCCCGCCTTGTGAAATGCCTTACTCTTGCCAGCTCTTGTCTCCCTCCTTTTAATCAGTGAAACAGAAACAGACACTAGAACAGAACGCGTCCAGCTCCACCCTCCACTCGTGAACTCGCCCGCTGCCACATATACATCATATATACTGTAAAGTTTATACATCACGGGACTGGAAATTGCTCTACTTATCTAAAATGTACCTTCATTTGTTAAAATATTAACCAATTACAGTATACTTTCCCATACTGATCCCCATTCTTTAAGACTCATGGGTTATGATGGGTCATCACAACACATCCCCATCGCAAGTCAGGGACTACCTGTATATTTATATACGATTCACCACTATTATGGTGCAGTGCGACCTAATTCTTATGGCCCTTTCACAAACACGCCTTTATAGTGCAAAAAAAAAGAGAAAAAGAGAAAAGATTAAATAAAACCAGACGTTCTTTTCCTGTTTTGTCTTCAGAAAGTTACAGCTCTACCTCTGCCATGTTAATCTGTATTCTATGTGACTCTCAGGACACGTCTCGGTCTCCGTAGTGTTGCGATACGTCATGTTTATGTACGTAGCAGTAGTGATGCTGAGAGAACGCGCTCGAGAAACCGTTTAGCGACGAGAAATCAATCTATATATCAAATATTGGTTACAAATTATTGGTCGATAAAAAATCGATGCATCACATCTTTCATTTTATGCCGATGCACAGATGTAAATTGTTGAATCTTACCACCTTTAATACACAAACAGACAGACAGACAGACAGACAGACAGACAGACAGACAGACAGACAGACAGATAGATAGATAGATAGATAGATAGATAGATAGATAGATAGATAGATAGATAGAT
>JAAIIK010000066.1:1823190-1833298 GCA_014706435.1 Silurus glanis | reverse complement strand
TGTGTGTGTGTGTGTGTGTGTGTGTGTGTGTGTGTGTGTGTGTGTGTAAAAAGGGTGTGGGTGCACCGCCTGGCGCCCGCCAAGTTTAGCAAAACATCTAACCTGCAGATCAAAGGGCCTCAACATCTCCGAGCCATCCGAGGAGAGAAAAAGAAGTGGAGAAGGAGGGAGAGGGCTGAGAGAGAGTCTGAGAGAGAGAGAGAGGGGTGGGGGGAGTTAAAGAGAGAAGGAGGAGGAGGAGGAGGAGGAGGAGGAGGATGGTGCTTCCCGTGACTGGCACAGAAAATCTCACCTTGTGTCTGCACCACTGAGGGACTTTTGAACGTGAGTCAGAGAGCAGGGTTGCTACTTTACTCTTCCCAAGACTCATGAATCATATCGTAAAAAAAGAAAGGAAGAAAAAAACGAAAAAAATAAACAAGGGTTAACATAATTTCTCTCTGTCTCTGTCTCTGTCTCTCTCTCAATTTCAATTCATTTTCAAGTTTTGGCATAGCAACCAGTGGTGGGCCATCAGGGCCAGTAAAGCCTTCTCTGCTGGCCTGAACACTATCAGAAGCACTGACCTACATTTACAACCTAAATTCTAATATTTGTTTCATGAAATTGTATTAATTTATTCCCATCAGTTTATTCTCTTCATTCTGTAGCGTTTCTCTTGGCTGCACTGCTTCCAGTACGTGTATGTGGATGGTAGATTTTTGTCCAATCAGATTTCAGCCTCTATGTGCTGCCATGTCAATCTAATCTGCTCAGGGCCTTCAAAGTCTGTACTGCTGGCCTTTTTACCTTAGTCTCTATTATCAATGAGTCTGTTTCTTTAACCAATCAGATTTCAGATTCTCCTCACAGGGCAGCTAGCTGGCCCAGAATAGCGTCAGCATTTTTCCATCATCTGATGGGTTGGTCAGAGAGAAAATGTTACAGCCAAGTTCGACTGGCAAAACACGTCTGTAGCTCTGCACACATTAATACATCTGAGTTAGACTTTTTTATGCCTACGGAGGAACAGAAATTGATTTGGTCTCGGACATACTTAAAAATACATTTTGAAGAAAAGCTAGACATTGTGAGAAGGTCGGCCAACCCCGAAGCTAGCTAGCGTGTCTCAGCCTGGGAAAGGGTTTGTTCTCCACTTCCAGACCAGTGAATACGAGCGGTACCACTGGATTACAGCCTCTGAGGAGCGCTGCACATTATGAGTCTGCATCTCTGGTGAGTAGGTTGTGTTTTATTACAATTTTTATGTTTTTGTCATGTTATTAGACAAATATTGATTCTGAACTGCTCCAGATGATGTAGGTGCACAGTTGCGGTTGTAGTGTAGAGGTTTGGAGTTTGCTTAAGTAAAATGGTTTTCACCCTCCATATGTGAAATGCCTCTCTCTCTCTGTAATACCCAGTGTTGGGGGTAACGCGTTACAAGTAACGTGCGTTACGTAATAATATTACTTTTCTGGAGTAACGAGTAAAGTAGCGCGTTACTTTATAAATGTACACACTAATATCTGAGTTACTTTTTAAAAAAAGTAATGCGAGTTACTTTTCAGTTAAATTATTTTGCATAAAAAAATAAATACTGAATTAAAATGAACGTAGTCACGTAGAATCGCGCACTCATACGTGCGAGCAGCGGGAACAGAAGCTGGTCAGAAGCGGAGATGGCAAACTAGGGATTACATTACTGTGATGGAAGTGTTCTTATTATTTTGAAATAGTCGAGGAAACGGAGAAGGGAATAATGGTTAAGTGTAGATTATGTGTTGGTGAAAAGCTCTTGTCAACTGCAAAAAATACCACTTAAAAAAAAAAAAAAAACATCTGCATGCAAAGCACAGCACTACAGATGTGTGTGTGTGTATGTGTGTGTGTATGTGTGTGTGTATAATGTTGAATATATGTAACATTATGCAATATTGCATATATGTAAATGGAGACAGAAATATAGAAAACTTTTGCCGACTTTCCACCACTGCAGATCTATAGACTGCTCAGAATAAAAGTTTTCAGTGGGAGACACATGTACGATGCCATCGCAGTGGAGAGAGAGAGCAAATTCACAGCTCGTTTGCTCTTTGTGGGAAGATAAACTGCCACGGTCACTGATAATAGCGCGAACTTTGTAAAAGCGTTCAGAATGTTTCAAGCTGATGATGAAGCAGAGAATGATGTAGACGAGGACGAGGTCATATTTACGGAATTGCACATTACATTTCTGACGGCGAAGGCAGATTGAAAAGCAGTGTACAGAAGTGCGACTGGAAAGTGTTCAGCCTTGTGGTCAAAATTTAGTCGATCATCTTATTGTTCTCTAAGAAGTTATTAAACATTTTAAATGCCCTAATGTCTTTTGCCCTAATATAACTTATTTCTTAATGGCAATTATCTATATTACACCTGTTATACCTGTAAGGCGTGAAAGAGATACAAGTAACGCAAAAGTAAAGCAAAAGTAATATAACGCATTACTTTCCATAAAAAGTAACTAAGTAACGTAATTAGTTACTTTTTTGGGGAGTAACTCAATATTGTAATGCATTACTTTTAAAAGTAACGTTGCCCAACACTGGTAATACCACACGTTGTTATATTGCGTTTTTGTATTTTATTAAGGTTTCTATAATTGCGACGTGATAGTGGTGGTATTAAGAGGTGGAGGCCCAGGTACCAAAGGCACGGCCCACCACTGATAGCAAAAATATTGCCAAAGCATCAAATGAAAGAACAGATTATATAATATAATATAATATAATATAATATAATATAATATAATATAATATAATATAATATAATATAATATAATAAAAATTTAATATAATATAATATAATATAATATAATATAATATTAAATAATAAAAGTGGCAAAAGGTGTCATCATAGGGCAAAATAATAAAAGTATAGGGTTTACAATAATTCTTTACAAGAAAAAAAATTGAATCAAATAAAGTCAAAGATGAAATAATCCATTAAAAATGTACAATTTTATCAATTAAATGTGAATAAATAAAATGCTTTTATGGTTTCCCTCAAAGATAAAGACATTTTGTAGTTGTTCCAATGCAAAGAGGCAGAAAGAGGGACAGACAGAGACGAAGGCAGACAGGTGAATAGATAGATAGATAGATAGATAGATAGATAGATAGATAGATAGATAGACAGGAATAGGGAATGACATGCAGACAGAGTCAGACAGAGGAACAGACATTCAGACAGAGGGACAAAGAAAATGACAGACAAGTAGAATGAGTGACAGACACGCAGACAGACAGACTGAGGGAAAGAAAGTCAGACAGACAGGCAGACAAAGGGACAGAGAGACAGACAGACAAAGGGACAGACATAAAGATAGACAGACAGAGGTACTGACATGTAGACAGATGGATAGACAGACAGACAGAGGGACTGACATGCAGACAAGCATGCAGAGGACCAGACAAGCAAACAGAGAGACAGAGAAAAAGACAAACAGCAGAATGAGGGACAGATATGCAGACAGGAAAAGGGACAGAGATTCAGGCAGACAGAGGGACAAACAGAAAGATCGACAGACAAAGGGACTGATACATAAAAAGAGAAACAAAACGACAGACAGAAACATTTTTACAT
This sequence comes from Silurus glanis, assembly GCA_014706435.1. Classification (NCBI taxonomy): domain Eukaryota; kingdom Metazoa; phylum Chordata; class Actinopteri; order Siluriformes; family Siluridae; genus Silurus; species Silurus glanis. The sequence goes on along the minus strand of JAAIIK010000066.1, from coordinate 1,829,692 downwards.
TGTGACGGTGTCCTGAAACAGACTTCCTGTCACCACCCTAAAGTCTTTTCCTACAACAGCATATTTTATTTACCAAAGTATTTTATTCCTTTTAAACTCCATACACAAATAATCTCTACAAATCCCTACACTGTATCCATTTATAGTTACATAACATTTTGGAACGTTTACAAGTTCACAAGTCCTCTGTCCTAAACTACAAAGGGACAATTTCAAAGCTCTGACACTGGAGACTCCTCCCAATTCCAATCAATAAACCTTTATATGGAAATTATATTAGAATGAGCGCATGAATAATAAAATCCTTCTGACCAATCAGAATCCAGATTGTAACAGCACTAGGGTATGATATTGTTTGATTCGGAAGCAAGTCAAGGGCATGGAAGGGGGGGGTTGGGGGCAAATACTAATTATTCAGGAAGTTCCCATGTCAGAGTGTTGAACCAGTGATCCAATTCCAACCTCTTTATCACTTTTTGGCCTTTGTTGATGTTTTGGGGCCGCTTCAAATTAGCACCAAAGCTATGTTAAGCTTTAAAGGCTTATTTTCCTGCACATGATCATCTGGAGATGGTTTAATCTTGACCCAGAGTGGAAGAGAGGTGAAAGCGGGGTCCATGGGGGTGAGGGAAATGGGGGGTTCAGGGCAATTTGTGAATCATTCAAATGCAAGAGTGGAAATGATTTTATATCCTTTTCTCATCTGTTCTTTTTCTTTCCGTGGGTGTCGGTTCTCGCTGTGCTCCTGTCTGGAGTCTTCTTCCAACCCTCTGCTTTAAATCCCGGCCGTGTGGGTGGTCTGTCTGTCCGTCTCACGGCCTGTCCATCTGATGAGGCAAGTCGCATTTTCCCAAGCCCTCGTCAAACCCAAGCCCGGATTCTAATTGCCAAGAGGCAGACCTTGCGGTTCTTTTAAAATCAGCCCATGCAGAACGTTTATTTAGGGAAGTGCAGGAGAAAGGAAGAAGCCGAACCATACGGCTTTGGCTGCGGCTTCAAAGCCTGGTCATGGACAACAGGAAAATGGAAGAAAAAAAAAAAACAGAGCTGAAAGAGGTGGGTTGAGATCGAAAGAAAAGTGGCATGGGGATCCACAAACATGATGAAAGCTTTGGAGGGCAAATTAGAAGAAGTGAACTTTCGAACGATAACATTTACATTTATGGTGATTTGGCAGACACTCTAATCCAGACTGACTTACATTTATCTCATTTATACAACTGAGCAGCTTTTGGGGTTAAGGGTCTTACTTGGGGCCCCAGAGTGTGTGGGTGTGGGTGGCAGGAGAAATGAATCATAATTGCAGGAGGTAGGTTCAACTGTAGCATGCCACTTTGTGACATCACAACCTAACTCTTGGTGGGATTTGAACTCATGACTTTCAGATCCAAATTTTGAAGCCAAAGTCTAAGAACCTCGGTCCGCTCTGGAAATGGAAATTATCTTGTGGATCATACTTACAAACAAATGCTGTTTCTATAGTAACAGCTCGTTTCAGGAATGTGGACAGAGAATGCTAATGTGTAATCTTTGATATTGAAGAAAGGAGTCTCCAGTGTCAGTTTTGTTTAATTGTTTGAGGTTCGTTTGTTCGTCAGCACACTTCATGTGCGCATAAATAACCGTGTACCATGTTCACTCCCACATGCTGGGAAAATGTGTTTCACATCATTTTTTTTACTTGGAGGAGCTCTTTCTCTCTCACACACACACACACCCACACACACATACACACCCACACACATCCATCATGTGGTCAAATGCGGGTTAAGAGCACTGCATGAGATACACGCGAGCTTCTCCTGCTTGACTCCACACTGCTGCAAATGCCAACGGTGGCCCCCTCCTTATTTTCATACCCTCTTTCTCTCTCTCTCTCTCTCTCTCTCTCTCTCTCCTTCTCCCTCTCCCTCTCTCTTTCCTCTCGTCTTCTCAGCCTGGCCCGGCCTGTACTGTGGTCCTGGCTCAGGCCCCGTCAGCCACAAGCTGTGGAATGTGTGAGAGCCATGTGTCAAATCCCCAGACTGTGGGAAAGTGTTGCTCTCTGCTGAACTCTCCCCCTTTCCTCCTCCCTCGCAGCACGGCTTGCTTCCACTCTGCCTCCCTCCCTCGCTCCCTCCATCCCTCCCTCCCTTGCTCACTTCGGCACTCTCCCGGCGACTACCCAGCCCCACGCCGGCCGCACACAGGAAATGGAGGGGGCTGCCAGAAGCGCGTCGCCTGGAACTACGACTTCCGAAGAACATTTTCACGCCAATAACTCCATCCTGCCACCTCCCCTCGTTCTTTCGTTCCCCTCCCCTCCCGCATCCCTCACACTTTTTTCTCTTTTCCTCCCACCCAATCAGTGGTTTTGCAGACATAGAATATGTGTCAAGAAAAGAAAAAGAGCCATCTCAGTTATTTTTTTTTTGCTACAGATTCTGATTGGTTGGAAGAAATGTTTTTTGTTTTTTCTATAACAGCAGCCTGGACAGTTACAATTTGCACAGGAATTTGTTTGGTGTATTTTATGGAAGGAGTCTCCAGTGTCAAAGCTTTGTGACAATCCGACATAAAGCTTTTTTCAGTAGCATTAACAATTTTTACCTTATTATTTCAGATGTAGCTACAGTGAAAGGAGACCTGTTGTGTGCCCATTGGGTTTCTTGCTTTAAATCAATATTATACTACATTTCTGTATAATAATGATGGTTGCTAATCCTGTTGTTGATTTTGTTGCTGGGAATTTTGTGTTTGTGTCACATTTAAATTTCAACAGTTTTTTTCTCTCCTTCTGAATCTCTCAACACTTAAATAATCTAAAATTATAATTCTGATTTCCTGTATTCTCTCATTTCCGTCGGCTCCATTTCTTCTCTTTTTCTTTTACTTTTGAAAGAGCACTTTCTTCCCTGTTTAAAAGCAATGAGTGGAGGTCATTCCCATCAGAACTACGAACACAAACTACAGTAACCACATTAAGGTATGTAATTTCTATGCTATGGCGAGCATCCAGTTTATGCCGTGTGTGAAATGTGACATGTATAGTCAGTCTTTCTCCATCGCTAGCGATAATTATTATTGTGAGAAGTGTAAGATAGTTTGCTCTTTGACGGAGAAGATCGTAGCATTAGAGGAGCGCATCCAGAGTCTAGAGAGAATTAGTGAGTGCGTGAGCAGTCCAGGGTTCTGCAGGGGATCTGGATGCACTAGGTGGAGTTAGCATTCCCCGACTCTGGCATTAGAGCCCACATAGTGGGGCGAATAGGTGACGACTCTGCGGCATACTCGCAAATCCAAAGCTAACACTAAGGCTGGCCCACAGGAGCAGCATTCCTCTCTACTTCAACAGGTTTGCTCTTCTCAGTGAAGCTCCCGCTGAGAAACCTGAAAGAGCTCTGGTTATAGGAGATTCTATTCTGAAGGATGTAAAATTAGCTAGACCTTTAGGGGCACCAGCGGCACAGGTTAGGTGTATACTGGGAGCCAGGACACCAGACATAGCAGGATAGCTTAGGTTTTTAGGAAAGCATAGGTTTTCTAAGATAGTTTTTCACACAGGAGCTAATTATATACGCCTTCGACAGTCAGAGGTTACTAAAAGTAACATGGCAAGGCAATATCCGATGCTGTAATATGCTCTGGCCCTATCCCAATGCATCGTGGCGATATAGCTTACAGCAGGTTATGGTAGCTGAACTGCTAGGTGTCCGAGTGGTGCTTCAAAAACAATGTGGGCTTTATAGATAATTAAAGCAATTTTGAGGGCAAGGCTAGCCTGTTAGGGAAGGATGGTATCCATCCCACTCGGGAAGGTGCTGCACTCATTTCTTGTCATAGTCTCAGAACAGCACTAGTTAACCAGTGACTGTCCAGAGCCAAGGCCAGGGAGCAGACAAACAGGCTAAACTGACCATCTGCAGCTGCACAGAGTCTTCACTTAGGGTCACCAAATTGAGACTGTGTCTGTCTCCTGAGAAAAAAACAAAATGGTGAAATTCTCAGAAAGTCTGTTTAAATAACCTAATAAAAATAAAATTAAATAAGAATGAATGCACAGCAGCACCTCTGATCTAAAGATAGAATTGTTGAATATTAGATCTCTCACGTCAAAAGTACTGACTATAAACAAAATTATTACCGACCAGGAGTTTAATGTAATGTGTTTATCAGAGTCGTGGATTAAACCGAATGAATATGTAGCATTAAATGAAGCGAGTCTTCCTGGGAATAGTTGCATACACCAGCCCCGTCTAAATGGCAGAGAAGGTGGAGTAGCAGCTATTTATAATAATAATCTAAGCATCACACAAAAAAACTATACACAAATGTAACACATTCGAAGTTTTTTACACCAACATATAATACCTAAATAAAATACTACTGAAAGCAGGTCCAGTCAGTCAATTCTATTAATTATTATTTATAGACCCCAGGGCCCTACTCATAGAATTTGCAGATTTCATCACAAATCCAGCTACTTCTTTAGACAAAGCATTGATTGTTGGTGACTTTAATATTTATTTTGATAATCAGTAAGACTCCTTAAGAGCAGCAGTTGTGTCCATTTTAGATTCAGTAGGAATTAATAAGAATGTTATAGGACCCACTCATAGTGGTGACACACTCTTGATTGTATGTTAACATTTAGATTCAATATAAAAATATAGTCATAAGTCCACAGTCTGAAGCTATTTCAAATCATTACCTCATCTCTTTTAAAATCTGCCTCAGTCATTGCATTAGTACCTCGCCATTTTAGCGCGTTAAAGTACATTCATGTCAGCTGCAGCAGCAAGTTTTATCAATAATCTTCTGGCGTTCTCGACATTAATTAAATCTCCGTCGGACCCTGCAGAGCTCGACTGGGCCGCTAAATGTCTAGAATCAACGTTACATTACACTCTAGATGATGGAGCTCCCCTTAAAACCAAAATGATCAGGCAGGAAAAATTTGAATGGTGGTATAATGATCATACGCACACCTTTAAAATGGACCACTTGGAGTTTTTGAATGTAAATGTTGTCAAACCAAATTGACAGTATTTTAAATAGCATGGAAGGAGAATCTCCTGAGTTATAGAAAATCTCTTAGTGCTGCTAGATCAGCATATTTATTCACCCTCATAGAAAATAACAATCATTATTCTAGATTTTTATTCAGCACGGTAGCAAAATTAACAGGGAATAAAAGCACTGCACTCACATGCACACCATCAATAGGTAGTAATGATTTCATGGACTTTTTTTTTTATGTAAATCACACTCCACACTCTCTAAGGTAAAGTTTGGTGTTCCACAAGGATCTGTCTTAGGCCCACTGCTTATCTCTTTATATATGCTGCCTCTGGGTGAAATTATACATAAACATGGTATTCGTTTCCATTGCTATGATGATGATACACAGTTGTATATTTCAGCAAAGCCAGATGAGAGAGATCAGCTTAACAATGTTGAGAAGTGTGTAAAGGACATTAGACAGTGGATGCTTGATAACTTCATTCTGCTCAACTCGGATAAGAAGAAATTCCTTTACTAGGACGACATGCATCTAGAAGTAAACTTTCTGATTCCATAGCATCTCTGAATGGTGTTTCTATATCAGTGTGTACAGCAGTCAAAGACCTTGGTGTGATTATTTACTCAAGTCTTTCCTTTGAGGCTCACATGAATAATTTTACCAGGATCGCCTTCTTTCATTTTAGAAATATTGCTAAAATTAGAAATATGATGTCGTTACAGGATGCAGAAAAACTGGTTCATGCTTTCGTTACATCAAGAATAGACTACTGTAATACTTTACTGTCTGGATGTTTGAGTAAGTGCATAAATAAGCTTCAGTTAGTTCAGAATGCAGCAACAAGAGTCCTCGCTAGATCTAGAAAATATGACCACATCACTCCTCTTTTAATCAGCCTACACTGCTTCCAATCAAATCTCGCATTGATTATAAAATACTGATGTATAAAGCACTTAATGCTCTCATGCTGCAGTATCTGAGTGAAATTCTGTACCATTATTATCCCCAAACCTACTTAGATCAAAAGGTGCAGGCTATTTGTTGGTACCTCAAATAATGAAGACTACAGCAGGGGGCAGATCTTTCTCTTATAAAGCCCCACAGTTATGGAACAGCCTTCCAATCAGTGTTCGGGACTCAGACACAGTCTCAGTGTTCAAGTCGAGGCTGAAAACATATTTATTTATAAAGTCTTTTATCAGTAGATTTTTCTTGGGTAAAGGAGCAGATCTGGAGGGATCATAGATATCAAGTGTTTGGTGAACTGAGATATTTGTGTGGTGTGGTGGGTCGTCTCTTATCCCAGAGATCCCTCATGTTGGTGTTACCTTCTGGTTCTCCCTTTTAGTTATGCTGCCATAGTGAGTCTTGCCGGAGTCCCCAACTGCCAGTGATATTAACTTTCATACAACAACAAGGAGACTTAATAATCCATATCCTTTTCTCCCTGTCACCCTTCTCTCTCTCTCGCTCTCTCTCTCTCTCTCTCTCTCTCTCTCT
>JAAIIK010000066.1:1766244-1782760 GCA_014706435.1 Silurus glanis | reverse complement strand
TCTCTCTCTCTCTCTCTCTCTCTCTCTCTCTCTCTCTCTCTCTCTCATTCTGCCTGTCTCTCTGTCTCTCTCTTTCATGCCATCTTTCCTTCTGTCCCTTTCTCTCATAATAGTTCCCTCTGTTTGTCTTTCTGTCTTTTCTTTCTTTCTTTCTTTCTTTCTTTCTTTCTTTCTTTCTTTCTTTCTTTCTTTCTTCTTTCTTTTTTGTTTACATTTCTTTCTTTTTTTTTCTTTCTTTCTTTCTTTCTTTCTTTCTTTCTTTCTTTCTTTCTTTCTTTCTTTCTTTCTTTCTGTCCTTGTTTGTTTGTTTGTTTGTTTCAGTTTATTGCAGTGTCTCACTTTTATTTGCTTTCGGCCACTTTTAATTGTGTCTTTCTTACTGTGTCTCTCACATATTCGTTCTGGCTCTCTTATTTCATTTATTTGCTGTCTATCTATCTATTTCTCTCTATTTGTTTCTCAATTTCATTTTTCATGTCTTTCTGTCCCCCCTATTTTTCTCTGTCTCTCTGCCTCCATCTTTTTCTTTCTCTCTGATTTTCTTTTTTTTGGGGGTCTCCCCCTTTGCCGCTGTTGTTTTCTTTCTGTCTCGCTTTCTTTAATCTTTAATGTCTTTCTGCTTGTCTTTTTTTTGTCTCTCATTCTCTCTTGTCCTCTCTCTCAGTTACCCTACGCTGTCGTTCTCTCCTTCTTGTTATTTCCTGCCTCTCTCCATCTTACTTTTTTTTCTCAAAGTATCCCTCACTCCTTCTTCTAGTTCTGGTTTTCAGTCCATTTCTCTCTCTTTTCACCTCAGTCTTTTATTTGATGTTTAGTTAGTCTCACACACTCTCTGCCTCTTTTTTTCAGTCCTTCTCTGTTTTAAGAAGTCAAAAGTCTCTCTCCCTCTTTCTCTCTCTCCCTCTTTCCTCTAATCATGAAGGATCTTGGGACGAGTCCAGCACATCATTGTGAGCATGCAGTTAGAGCTGCTTATTGTCACATGGACGTCTTTCCCACAGCTGAGTTCTGACTCACAGCTTACACAGCTCCAAGTGTTGAAATGATCCACCACTCCACAGTTCCATGACAGAAAAGTATAAACGCTGGCCAAAATTTCCAGTTCCTGGAAACCTGATTAGCAGCTGATGTGCTACTGAGTCCAATATTTATGCGTCCTATACCCAGATGCTGCAATGAGATGAACTTTTTGGATAGAAAAGCATTGAGCAACACTTTTTGCAGCTAGCTAGGCAGTTCGGGGGCCATGTTTTTAACTAGCCATCTCATTAAAAACTGGTTTTATGCATGTTTTTTTTTCTATCTTTCCCTATTTCCTTTCTTCCTTTTTTATAAATTGTTGTCTCAGTTCCTGACCCACAACCAACTACCTAAACTGGACAGATGGGGTGAGAGAGTCCCCGGGCAGGTAGGAATCTCCAGAATGCGTGGGTGGCTAGGGGGGTCTTTGCGTGGGCTGAATTGCGAATAAGTGCCTCCCACCCACACCCACAGAGAGGGGCAGGATGAGGTCATTGTTCTCAGTCCCCCTGCATCCCATCCTCCTCAGCTCCCTCTGGCCCAGCACGACATGCTGAGTGGGTGAATCCTGGGGGTCCTAACGCCTACACACACCTGCATGTTCGAACACACAGACACTTACAAATGAGTTATTCCTGTGACTCTTCTCCCAGCTTTTGTCTTTGAATCTCCAAAGGTAATCCCAAAGTTCTAAAGAAAATAACAAAAGATCTTCAGACAGATGTCATTGGACAAATAAGACAATTCTAGTGGCAGAAAATGAGCTTAACAACGATATGGGCAAGCTGTCCTTAAGTGCTGAAAAGTTACACTATATGGAGAACAACATACGCTATATAGAAATAAATTATTGGGACACCTAACATTTCCAGCCATATGTGATACTTTCCCAAAACCTGTTCCAGCTGACCAACCTGACAAAGCCAGCTCCATGAAGATATGCTTTGAGTGGAAGATCTTGAGTGGCCTGTTATAGAGTTTCAAACATCGTCATTTGAAGATAGACAGAGCTGTTTAGAAATCTAGAGAAAGTTCATTCCAACAGAACAGAAGATCTACCTTGATATACACCTACATCTTACTCTGAGGGAAGGTGGGACCACTCGAAAAGTCTGAGGGAGCGTGGCGCTCCCGTGGTGCTACCTTTGACTTTGACGAAGCACTGATACTGGAGACTCCTTCCATATGAGTTTATTAAACACAACAAACAAATCAGTGATCACACACGTTTTAAATCCATTTGCATGGAACCGATCCCTCGATAACACAAGACCGGGGCGCATACCGTGATTTGCAGCTGCACTGTCAGACCAATTAAATTAGATCATTTGACAACTCTGTAGGACAAACCAGCTTACTGCAGTCAGGGCTGCATAAACAGCGCTCGTTTATTTTGGCCCTCTCCACCGAGCATGTTTCCAAGAGTGCAATTTCCTGCACATAAAGATTCCTTGCAGCACGTCTTACATCAGACCTCAATCACCCAAAACTTGGACGGTCTTCTAATACCTCGGTTTTTTTGTTGCACTGAAGGGGACGTCCGTGTGATCAGGTCCAAAAGAAATGGAGGGGCTTTTAGTCTTGGTGCAAATGGTCTGTCATCACTTCAGAAGCGTTTGAATGCAGGTCTAAATTACATATCAGGCCTATAAGCAGGCAATTACCGAGGTGCTAGCGGGGTTACGAGCGACGGCACGGAGTGCGTGCGACTGCTGCTTATGATCAGCGCTTGCCGCAAAGCACTTGGCAATTCGCACTTTTTTTTTATTCCTCGGCTCATATGGAGCAACGGCACACCCTTGGTTAGTATCCCAGGCCTCGTATTAAAACCGAACGATTTAGAAACCGGGTCCAAACATTTCTCCTTGTCAGGGTAGGAACGAGGAGTGAGGAAATGGGACGAGAGCTCGTGCCAGAGGCTCCGTTTGAGGCGTAGAGGCTGGCTTGCTCTGTGTGACAGACACTGGCGTTATGTGGGCGCTTTCCTCAGAACTAGGCCGGGTGCCCTTTGCCAGGCCAGACGGCTCGAGAGATGCGATGGGTTCACCCACGCGTGGCACACGAGGGTGCCGTGGGAAAACCAAGCCTGCAGTTAACCAGTTAAGAAGTGAGAGATGAGGAGGCCAAGTGTATCACCTCGCCTCCTCCTTCGACACCTTCCTGAACATCGGACATGCTTCCTCATCAGATACCACCAAGCGAATCTGTTGGCTTGAATCTATCAGGATGTGTTTAGGCCACCAGGAGCATCCATGAACTGCAGAACAGCATTGATTCTACACAGCAAAACTGAGCAACATTTTTTTTCCAGAACACGTTGCTTTTTTAATGTTCCAAAAATATTCTTTAGTCAGGTGTTCAATCAGTTTGAGATCTGTAGGGTCTCAAGGCCAGAGCATTGCTGATACAGATTTTATTCAGGAAGGCCCAGTTTTCTGTGAATAGGGGAAGAGTTAGGACTATTCAAGTTTTATCAAAGGATGGAGGTGAGCATTTAGAAGAACTTTGTATTGATTTGCTGTAACGCTTCCTTTTTATCCAAGGGAACACAAAGATATAAACCCTACCAGCAAAATAGAAACAAATGCCCCCTTTGAACCCCTCCAGGATATTTTCTTTAAAATAGCATTCGTCAATCGGAAATTGTTTCGTGGTTTGTCATGTTTCTTTCGTCCTCTCTTCTAAAACCTTTGCTGTCATTTCGGTCTACATATACAAGAGAAAGTCAAACTGAAAACAATTAAAGATCCTGTTTGAAAGATCTGCTAATCCCAGCACATGACAGCTGTGGTTAGGGAACTAAAACCTGTCACCCCCCCCCTTCCAACACACCTTTTCCTTTCCTGGGAAACCCTGGTTTGAGATAAAGTAAATGTAAAAGGCACGATTTAGTGCAAGAACATCTAACACCTCGAGTTTCGAGCTCAGAAGAAACCATGTGACCCTAGAGCACAATTCTTCTGCCTTGATCCCTCTGGCCTTGTCCAGACCTGTGCCCTAAAGTGACGTGACAAACGGGATTATCTGTTGTCGACAAGAAGCTGATCCGAGCATGGCTGCTTTCTCCCTCTCTTTCTCTTATTTCTCCTCTTTTCGGAGGGAACTTCTTCCAGCAGCATCCCTCCCCCTCCTGACCTGAGCTCTAATCAGTCAGAGGAAGCCTTGCTGCTCCGCCCCGCTCACAGGTCGGCATTAGCCTAATCCCCTGCATGCGTAGCCCACGGCGCTGGAGCTCAGTCAGAGGGAAACGGCCTGGCCTGTTTACTCTGCACATCTGAGTCAACAGGAGTAGCACCGCATGCAGCCTTCATCTCATTAAAGCCTGGGAATCAGTTTGCGCTTGACATTTACAAGCTCCACAACGCAGCCTCCCGATTCGGTTCTAATGGTGTTAATGTTCTTTGGGGTCATTTCGTGGCGACGTCTTGCCTGCATGCGACTTATTATTTAGGGTACAATTATTGAGCATCAAGAACAGAATCAAAAACAGCGCATTCTGTATCATCTGTGGAAAATGATATCTTTATATAATTGTGAATTCAATGTATAACCTGGATTATCATCTTTATATACACGGTGTATAACCTTTCTACACTTGTACATACAATGTTTATGGCAAAATGCTTGTATCCAGAGCGAATTACATTTATCTCATTCATACCACTGAGCAGCTATAGGGTTAAGGGCCTTGCTCAAGGGCCCAGGAATGGCATCTTATTGTGGCTTTGGATTTGAACTCATGACCTTTTTAGTGTACATGCTCATCAGCTTCTGTACATTTGTTACACGGCCCAGAGCCTTTATATTTATTAGTTGTACTTCAATTTAATTCATAAGGAAGAAACCTTGAGAGGAACCAGACTCAAAAGGGAACCAGTGCTCACCACCAAATGTCCATTCATTACAGTTCCATCACTGTTCAGTAGGCACCTAAATGCAGAACTGTTCATGCAAACCGGGTTCCTGATCCATTGTAGCAGACTGTTGATATCAATTACAATTCAAATCCATCCTCAAAGTTCTTGAGTTGCTCAGCAACTTCATGGATCAATTCTTTATAAGCTTCTGCTGGAGCCTTTATTTTTATTCGCTGTACATATACTTACATATTTATCTGCACTTTTCTACAGTTAGAAGTTCTGATAGAGACCAAACTGCACTTTGCTTTGCGACTACATGACTATTACTCAGACTCATGAGTAGAATCCATGCAAAGATTGACGAACATACAGTTTCGCGATAGAAAATTTTGGCTCCATGCATTCATTTAAACATCTCAAATGAACTATTTTCCATGTATCGGAAGTTCTCCAAGAAGTACGTGTGAACATTTGAAATTTTCCTTCAAACTCGTCGAGGTCTTACAATAGAACCCTGTTATCCCCGCGCTCACAGCTGTGACCTCTGACACGTTTCCATCTCCTGCGAAACATGATATAAACGCCGAAGGACAACGTCTTTAACCTATCGTCACTAGACCATTTAAAAGTTCGGATGTGCCAAATACCGGCTGCGGTATCTGTATCTGTATTGGGCCATTTTATTTCCTTCTCTTTATCTCAGGAGTCTAAAAATAAAATCGAGCTTTTTTTCAATCGTTGTGATCAGGTCGACGAACAATTTTCTTTTTGTATCACTTGTATAATTGTTGAAATCGAATGCAAGACAATAATAAGCTTTTCACGGTTTTTCTAATTCACAATATAACACGTCAAGCATAAACTTTTCAGACATTTTCTTACTTATTATCCGACTCCTTAGTTATTCATTTGCCTTTGGAAGACGCTATTCCAGAGAATGACGCGTCTGGGTGGTAAAAAAAAAAAAAAAAATGAAGATGGGCTCACAAGAAAATCACAGGAACATGTTTCCTTCCTACTAGTCTGTCTCTGTAATTTGAGTCTACTGGAGTTTCCTCTGTGTGGTTCAACTTTTTGTATAGCCTGCTGTAGGAACCTGAAAGAGACAACAGCTCCCTCTTGTGGTGAGTATTTGAAAAATACTGAGATCCACAGATTTATGATCCATGTTTTATCTGTTTGTTCTGTGCTTTATCAATACGAATGTCAATATTTGTCCTGCCAATAAAGCAACCTTTTAATCTAGACCCAAAAAATACACTGATTTAAACAAATCCAGGCCAAATGTCTGGTGTACATGGCACCTGAAGTTTTCAAACCATATGTGGTTGTTCTGCAAACTGTATAGGATTGTAAAGGGTGTCTTTGGAATCTATGGAATACAATTTTCCCTTTGTTTGAACTAGGAGACCAAAACCTGTTCCAGCATGACAATGCCTCTGTGCACAGTTTCGTTCCCCCGACAATCACCCTCATTAACAACTGATCTTAATTATATTCCCTGCTTCATATCTATAAGTACTAAATTATCAGAACAGTCAGTCATCACATCATCCCCATATGTAACACACACTGCTGTATATTGCTGTATATCTTATATGACGCACAATACTGCTATTTGCACTCTCACACTTTATGTACTGTTTAATGATCTGTCATATATTCTGTATATTGTCTCATTTAATGCTCGTTTTGCTTATATTGTCTCGTATCGTCGGTTCTGTCTCCTATAGTCCACGCTTAATGTATAGTTATTTATGTCTGTATTTTTGAGAGTCACCAAAAGCTGGAACCAAATTCCTTGTGTGTGTCAACACACTTGGCCAATAAACCTGATTCCGATACTATATCAATTTCTAACACCAATTAAAACTGACTTGTGTGTTCAACACCCAGAAATCAAAACCTGAACTTCCAGAAGAATCATTCTGTTGTAGGAAAATGATCAATGACAGAAAGCTGTTAACACCTGCACTGATTATTATCGCTGATTATACTGTAAAACGTTTTCTTTTTCTTATAAATCTATTTGCTAACAATTACTTTTTAAATATATCCGGCTAGAGATGGAGATGCACATCGTAATGATCTTAACTTGAATTTTATACAATACAGTACATCATTTAGCCAAACAGAGCGATTTATAGTGGCGTAATGTATAAACTTTACAGTATATATGTATGTAGCAGCAGGGCGTAGCTGGACACGCTCTGTTTCAGTGTTCGGCGATGCTGATAAAAAGGAGAGAGACAAGAGTTGAAATTGGGCTTCGAATCAGCAAAAATACAAAAAAAATAATATGCGCTTTTACACTGACACAACAAAACTCAGTCAACTGCCGGTGAGTGTAAGTCATTTCAAAAGGCGGGAGATGAGCACATCTGGCAGCGTCCCAACATATTGTGTAAAAATGTAAACGCAGAGAAAAAATAAAGCATTATTACAATTTTGTCGTATCGCTATCATCATCGTCAAATGTAAACATTTTAAAAGGTAGTCCCGAGTTACGATGGTCTGACTTACAATTTTTCAAACTTACAATAAATCAAATCAAATTTTATTTGTCACATACACACACATACAGAGTACGACATGCGGTGAAATGCTTTTTACGAAGGTCCGGCATGAGGGAATAGAATAGGGAGAAAAAAAATAAAAATAAACCAAGATAAATAAAGTATAAAACTATATAAAATATAAAATATATAAAGATATATATGAGAAAAAAAGGTGTATATACAAGGTATGCTTATGGCAGTAAATAGTAAATCAGTAAACAATTTAAGGTGGTGGACGATGGCGATACGACAAAATTGCCAAAAATATTAGTATTTTTGTGCGCCATTTAAATCTTTTCGAAATTGTCATTCGAACCATTGTAACTCAGGAACTACCTCTATAATCATGATGGTTCGACTTATGATTTTTCGATCTTATGACGATAGCAATCGGCAAAATTGAACAATATATCAAGTTTTGCGTATCAGCTAAATGTAGCAGCGTATGCGCCGACCTCCAATCCCAAACACTGCCACATACATATATACTGTGTAGTTTATTCCGTAGAGTCTTGTAAATCGCTCTGTTTTGCTAAATTATGTACTCCAATGTGTTACATTATTAACATATGAAAGTATACTACCCCATACTGATCAGACTCCTGGGTAGGCTACGCCATGTCTCAAATTGCTAAGTTACGATGTGCTCATCAGAATTCATCTACATCGTAAGTCGTGTACTACAGTATCCGTATTGCATAAAAGCACTTTTACTGATCATTGATTTACCGACTTGTAAGATGATCGGCTTATATTTCATGTGAATGTCCCTGAAACAATTGAGTTGTGTTATGAGCTTTGTTGTAGAAGCTACACTACTTATGTTCTAGAAAGTAATCTTGTCCTTGAGTTAGTGTGGAAGGTTTAATTAATTAATAAATCAGTTAATACAAACAGATTAGCATTCAAGTGTCCATTACCTCAGCAATGACGGAACCGTAATAAATGGACAGATGAGGACGGGTTCCCTTTTGAGTCTGGTTCCCCTCAAAGTTTCTTCCTCATACCATCTCAGAGAGTTTCTCCTCGCCGCTTGCTCATTAGGAACAAACTTATAGACCTGTTTCTGTCATTAATATTTAGGATTTAAATCTATCTGCTTTGGGACAATGTCCATTGGTATACTAAGGTGAATTGAAAATTGTCTATCTGGGGAACCCCTCAAGGTTTTCTGCAGATTTCTACAAAAGATTAACAAGAACCATGCAAAACTGGATGATGAAGAATTAGAAGTGGCAGATCAGGAGATTACGATGTTCGAATTCCGACCAAAAGGTGGTGAGTTCCCAGAACCACCAAGCTGCCACTGCTCATCTCACCTCAACTGCTCAATTGTGTAAGTGACATAATTCTAAGTTGCTCTGGATAATTGTTCCAATGCTGCATGAACCCTTGATGAACAACTTTTTTCTCAAGGAAGCAAAGAATGTTTATGAGCATACAAAGTGTCAGCAGCAGATTTTTGTACCTCCAATGAAAAGCACCTCTCCAAATCCTGAAGTGCAGGAACAAAGCGCTCTGGTGCCCTTAAGGACTTTTGACCACGAAGCCAAGCAGGACAAGTCAAGATCCTTTTACACACTTATCCATGCTACCGAAAGAAGAGCTTCCAGGTAAAAAAAAATAACACAACAAGGTCTTTAAGAAAGAGGATATGGACTGCGGGGTGCTGGAGTAGCTAAAGCCTAGCTACAGCACTCGAAATACTTCAGATGAAGATGATGTCTTACTTCGATGAACAAACGATAGGTACAAGTCATAACGGTTGAGCAAACCATGCTTTTACAAGCTGATTGATTCTAATATGGATGACTTATGAGAAGTCACAGAAAAGATTGAGAAATTTATAAAAACGTGAATCGAACGTTCTTCAGTGCAAAACTTCAGAAATTATTCAAGCTTGCCTGCTTACTGTAACTTTGATAGTTCAAAAATAGCTTTGGGGAAGCTTGGCATCTGACAATTCATCTGACTTTCCCAGCCATGTGGTTCTTTCCCACATTATACAGGGTGTCTTTGGATGCAGAAGCATGAAATTTTCCCTTCACTTGAACTAGGAGACCCAAACCTGTTCCAGCATGGCGATGCCTCTGTACACAAAGCCAGATCCATTAAAATATGCTTTACATGGTTTGGAGTGGAAGATCTCCTGCTATAGAGATTTTGACCTCAACCCTATTGAACACCATTGGGATGAATTGAAATGCTGACTGAACCCCAGAACTCCTGACTTTCAGCACCTAAATTGACTCATTTGTGTCTGAATGACTACAAATCTCCACAAAATCTAGTGGAACACCTTCCCAAGAAGAGTGGAGAGAATTATAAGAGCAAATTGGGACTAAATGTGGAATGTGATTCTCCAAAGGCACATAATATACAGACTTTTGGGAAATGTAGGGTATGATGGAAAGCTGGTAGCTTAGTGGTTGAGGCATTGGATATTAGATCCAATGGTTGTGAGTTTTCCACTTCTGGGCCCCTGAGCAAGCAAGACCCTTAACCCCATAATTGCCCAGTTGCATGAATGAGATAAATGTAAGTGGCTCTGGATAAGGTTGTCTGCCAAACGCCATAAATGTTACTGTATGATATAGAAGTGAATAATAGCCTGAGGTGCAGAAGTGCACAACAGGAGAGTGGTAGCTCAGTGGTTATGATATTGTACTTTGAGTTGGAGGTTGGAAGTTCAAATCCCAGCACTGACACACCCTGAAGCAAGACCATTAACCCTCAAGTGCTCAGTGTATAAAAATGAGATGACTGTAAGTTGCTTGTCATAATAGTGTCTGTAAAATGGTGTAAGACCTCACACCTCGCTATGGATTATCATCTTATATGATGGTCTTTAGACAGCATTGTGAAGGTAAAGCTGCCATTGATGTTTGCAGCTCAAAACTGACCGAATGGATCGGAATAGCGCTTCGTTTTCCTTATACATTGTATATACGGTTTGCTAGATCTACAATTTTGTTGATTGATATTGCACACAACGATAAAGTAGTGTTATCAATTTTGCCATGAACAGTTTTTGCAATCAAGTGTCCATCGATGAACAGTCGATCATCTCAACATTAGAAGACCTATAATGAATAGTAGTGGTGTAAAGTATTTGAGTAAATGTACTTTGTTACTGTACTTAAGTAATTATTTGGCTACTTTCTAGTTTAACTGAGTATGAAAGATAAAAGCAATTTTTACCCTCTACTCAAATATATTTATTATTCAATAGATTCAAGAGACTATTTACTCCATTATATTTGAATTACACAATGAATGTTACCAATGAAAGTTTGCACCGCTGTTGAAGATCTTGTTAATGCTCAACACTCCCTCACCCACATTTGCTGCCCGTGAGCGACTTTTAAACCCTGCTGGACTCATTTTAGTCCAAAAAGAGCTTGAATACATTATAAAAACTTTGAGAAGCAGCTTTTGTTGAAGTTAAATCTAAAAATATTGGCCCTCTCTGACACTGAGAGGTGCGTCAAATCGCACTCAGCTCCGAATATGTGGTTTTATTTGACCTGAAATTATTTACTTAAATGTTATTTGTCCGTTGAATACTAATGTTCTTCTACTTTGTGACTTAATACTTTACGGGGTTTTTTTTTTTTTGGTTAATTGAAGATCCCTTTTTTAAAGCTCGCTTTAATACTTTGTGTCATTTAGGAAATAAAACCTCACAAATCAGTTGTTTTGGTTTTTCACAAACACGTGACTTGGTGTCGAGGACTGGTACATTTTTGAGCTTTCAACAAGAGTCAAATACTCAAGTACTATTCAAATCACATACTCAAAGACTTTTACTCAAGTCATAATACAATTGGTGACTTCTACTTTTTGTAGTAAGGTATCTATACTTTTACTTAAGTAGGATTTTCAGGTACTCTTTGCTCTTTTAAAGAATGGACATTCGATGTCACCCAGATAAGAATGGGTTCACATTTGAGACTCAAGGTTTCTTCCTCATACCTCCTCATCAAAACTGGTTTGCTCATTTGTGATAAACTTGTGAAAGTGACTCGACACATTCTGACCAATCAAAATCCAGACCTCAGTGGTGTAAATATTAATCAATGTCACAATACTGCTCTCAGCCTCTCAGCAAATGTTCTCAAAATCCTTTTGACAATATTCCCACTTTCATCCCAGAGGATTAGCAGTGGACTCGTTTCATTTTTGGACTCCAGACGATCTGAGATCTCGGTGTGCGTCTCGTTTCCTTTCCTCTCGTCCTCTCGAAATTTGCTCATTTGTAAAGTATCTAAGTGTCGTAAACAGAGCAGTCATGCTGGGCGCGCTGTTCTGGAGGCCACATAGAGCCTTTAATCCATCAATACATATCCAATAAAGCTGCCTCATGTAGTGTAGAGCGCTTCAGTGACGGACCTCCCCGGATCTTCATTTCAACTCTGACTGCTACTTGCATAATCCATTAAAGAATTTCTTTTGTAGATTTTAATTATTATTTTTTCAATGAGATTATAGAGGTTACGGTCATCGTTCTCTCTCTCTCTCTCTCTCTCTCTCTCTCTCTCTCTCTCTCTCACACACACACTACACGTAATACTTCGCATAACGTGACCAAGAACAAAAGGGAAAAATACACACGATTACGCTGGAGTGCAGAATTTGGCCCCGTATCAGCAGATCTCATTTCAAGGTCATAGCTAGACACAGAGGGTCTGATTTAATAAAGAGTGTGTACATTCACACGCAAAAGTTCGAAAGGCTCAATAATTTGACAATGATCTTAAATCGCAATTCATACACTAACACAAAGGTTTGTAGACACCTGACTATAAAATTGGTATGTGCTTTTTTGAACATCTCATTCTGCATTTAGTCCACATTTGCTGTTAAAATAACCTCCACCCTTCTGGGAAGATGTTCCACTAGGTTGGAGTGGAGATTTGTGTGAGATTTATTCAGCCACAAAGGTGTTAGTGAAGTCAGGTACTGATGTAGGTGAGGTGAGGAGGCCTGGGGTGCAGATGAAAAATTTATCCCAAAGGTGTTCAATAGGGTTAGAGAGCTATAGCAGGAGATCTTCCACTCCAACCCATGCAAAGCAGATCTTTAGGGAGCTGAATGGAAAATTACATGCTACAGTTACCAAAGATGTCCTACACAATTGTGTGCCTCCAACTTTGTGGTAACGGTTTGAGAAAGAGCCACATATGGCTGAAAAATTGGTGTCCAAAATGGTCGGAGAAAACTTTCGTTCTTTACATGATTATCATCAACATCATCGTTATCATTTGGACATGAACTGTAGGTCTACCTCAGATCCTGAACAAAGTTGGTTATATTGTATGGGAACAGATGAAGAACGTGATCAAATATTGGTTTGTTGCTTTATATTGTGAGGTTTAAACGTCTAGCATGAACGAATGACTGTAGTAACTGTGTCTCACACATCTCATGTGCATAGACATGTTATTTCTTTGTCCCTTTATAATAATTAATATAATACACGTAATTATTTTTATTTTTAATTTGCCATCAAGAAAGATGCTCTAGTCCATTTTTTGAAACCTGGACACTTTACCCACACACATCCATGGAATACAGAAGTCCTAAAAGGCCATGGATTGCAAGATATTCTCGTGATCTTTACATTGCATTGTTTCCTCATGATCAGTACTTCAGTGTATTCAAGTCAAGTCAAGTCAAGTCAAGAAGCTTTTATTGTCATTTCAACCATATATAGCTGACGCAGTACACGGTGAAATGAAACAACGCTCCTCCCGAACCCTGCTGCTACATACAACAACAATTCGGCATAAGAGCACGTTCTAGAAGCTGCCACAAATGGTTATGAGAAAACAACTCATTACGTCGAGATCACAAGACAACGAGGGGAAAAGGAAAGTACAGAAAATGTAATATTATATAAATAAATGAAATAGTAATATTTTTTGGTGCCGTGATGCCGTTTTTCTTGGAGAAAAAGAAGCTCAGATCTTGGAAAAATATATTTAAAAAAATCTCACAAAGCTTGACTCTGTAAACGAGGTGCTTATTATTGATATTCAAGTTAAGGGCCAGATTAAGCAAGTCAAGTGAACACTGAAGAAGCTCGGCTCGGGCGGCAATGTGTAAGTGAGAAGCCGAGGATGAGTACGGCTCAGCCACCCTGAGGGCCAGACAAAGAAAAGAGCCACTCTGTGTTAATGTGCCTCTCGAGTCAGAAGAAGAGCTCAGAGAGGCAGCGGCATGGGGGTCCGTCAAGCCCGTGAGCCGTGAGCCATCACTCCATCGTTTGTTACTCTATTGGTGGAAAAGCATGAGAAAAACGGCCTCTGTTAGGACGGCGAGAAAAGACGCTTGGATGGCAGACCAGATGTGGAGATGAGTAAGACAGAGGATGGGGGACAAAAAAAAACAGAAGGAGAAGAGTAGGGAGGGCGGTTACACGTATTCTCAAAGGGGGAATCTTTTCTTTTCCCGAAACACTTCCTTTTAAGAGGGCTTTTCCGAATGCTGTCTTCTGTCCTCCCTTAGCAACCTGTGTGGCAGCCGTGCACTTTTTTTTCTTTTCTTCCAGCCTCCCTGGTAGGCCAGCCTCCCCGTTCTGGCTAGTAGCTAAAGTTTCTGCTCCAGTAGACATGGACAAGGCTACCATTAACTGCAGCCCTGTGTGAGGAGCACGTGGGACAAAAGGCGCAACACGGCATCCCAGCCCTCAGACAAGGCTGGAAACAAATGTTACAGGGCCCCGGCAGAATAGAATCATCCGGCCGATGTCACTGAATACATTTACCTACCTCAGAGCGCTTTGAGGCGCCAGGCTTTGTTTTACACTGAGAAGAAGAGGAGGCGTGAATGAAGGGGTCGGTTGAGGGGTGGGTCGGAGGAACGCTGAGAAATAGCAAGCATCTCCACAGTGACCATCCGAAATGTTTTGGATAACAAAAAAAAAAAAAACATGCCCTTCCACTCTCTCACGTCACTCTCAGCACACAAGAGCTGGCGTTTCTCCCAAAAAAAAAAAAAAAGCCCTTTATTTTATTTTTTTCTCTCTCTCCATTGTTTTGTCTATTCAGTTGTTTTTACGTCTTCCCCCCAACATCAGCTTTACACTAATTACACATTTCAAGAAGGGTGTGTAAACTTTCCATCTCAAACCCTCAAAGCGCATGTGAAGAGTTTGTTCAGATCATTAAGGTCCGTGAAACCAGTTTGGTCAACAAACTGATCAAAAGCTTCAGATGTGCTGTGCTTCTGCCAGTGTTCCCGGTCCTGAAGAATCCCGGGGTGCATACGAGTGAGACAAAACAAAGTCAATGCAGAAATGTGTTACGTCTTGTGCACAGAAGGTTGTTTGTAAATTAGTTACACTTTTAAGGTCAAAAGAATGACCTTAAACCAGCCGCTTGGATCCATGTCTTCTGTCATTTGATATTATTATTGTATTATAACTATATTATAACTGTTTACATGCTGATTTGCACATCTACTCGATTGATGCTGTTGCTGTTTTGCACAAAATTATGTGTTTATATTTACAAGTACACTCTTGTTTACTGTTCTGTTTTTGCACTCGGTTGCACATTAGTTTAGCTTTGTGTTCTGTTATGTAGCTCTATGTTGTTTTATGTAGCACCAGGGTTCTGGAGAAATGTCGTATCTTTTCACTGTGTTCTTGACTTGATCATTAAGTTGTTTTTATAAAAAAATGGAGCTTTTTGAAAAATAAGTGAATAAATTTAAAAAAACTAAGAAAAGAAAACATTTTTTGCATCACAGTGTGGAAAACAGAGGCTTTCAAAAACTATGTGACACAGTCATGTGACCAATCCAGACAAAAAATTCTGCCGGGATGCAATTAAACGTCAGGCAGAAATAACGCAGGATGAAGCGTCTTACGTTTTAATAATGCACAGTCAGGGATGGAGTTATAGGCAGAGCGGGCAATTGCCGATGGTCTCCAGCTTGGAGGCGGAGTCTCCATGACCCTAACAAACCTATACATTAGTCCACCAATCAAGACGGCCAGCATAAGACTGGGCTCTTTGTCCATTGGACCTAATGTCGCTGCAGCGAATGCATCTCTTGGAGGTTGTTAAGCGAAACAGAAAACTGTCAATAAAGTTGACAATTCCACATATCGAGGGAGTGAATGAATTAAAAATGGAAGGAATTTAGACATTTTTTTAAGTATGCTGAAATAAGTAAAGCAACTGAGTAGATCCTATTTTTAGAAATTGTATTAAATGTAAAACACACACTTTTATACACATCTGTATTACTCAAATGGGGTCTAAGAAATTTAAACTCTTTAAATTTTCATTTATTGAAATTTATAAATGTATTAATTAATGTATTAATTAATATAACCTAATAAAATTGTGTATTCCCTCAATTAGATTTATTCTATTTAATTTTTATTTTTATTTAAGTCAATCAGGGATTTTGTTCAAAATTGTTTTAAAAATGTGATCTGTTAATGTTCACAATAACAACCAAGTTAATAAAAAAAACACAAGCAATTTTATGTTTTGCATTTCTTCCCCCTAACTAAACCTTTTGTGTACCGTTACACCCTTAATGTAGGCGGAGCCTCAATAGGCCACGTCAATGACAACTCGTGTAATGAAGGACATTTTCAGCATATGAGAAACGAATGACCAGCGATCCCCAATGAAAGTCATTACTTTGTAGGTTCAACTGTGAGATTTATTTCTCCCTGGTAATCTGCACAATCCAGTGCATGTGATTCAGTCATCTTTTCACTGATATTCTAATCCATTTGCTCTTTGAGGCTTTGTCGAAGTCACAGTCTGCAGTCGGATACACAATGACGACTCGCTGGTGTATGACATTAAAGGTTTTGTGAGGCACTCCATACTCGACCGGGTCGCTGTTCTGCCCTTTTAGCCCTAAAAAGTGTAAGTTTTTAGCCTGGTTGTCATGGCAGTTTTGTTTCCTCCTCCTCCGTCTCTTCCTCTTCCTCTTCCTATCCTTGAATGTGTCCTTTCTCCCAATTTAGAGGATATAAATTCCAGTTTTTAAACTTAAAATCAATCCATGAATATCAACAAGGTATTTGCTACTGTTTAAAAAAAAATC
>JAAIIK010000066.1:1701755-1713826 GCA_014706435.1 Silurus glanis | reverse complement strand
TGCACACTAAAGACGTGCACACTGAAGACGTGCACACTGAAGACGTGCACACTGAAGACGCGAACACTGAAGACGTGCACACTAAAGAAATACAAACTGAAGACGTGCACACTGAAGACGTGCACACTGAAGACGTGCGCAGTGAAGACGTGCACACTAAAGAAATACAATCTGAAGACGTGCACACTGAAGACGTGCACACTGAAGACGTGCACACTGAAGACGTGAACAGTGAAGACATGCACACTAAAGAAATACAATCTGAAGACGTGCACACTGAAGACATGAACACTGAAGACGTGAACAGTGAAGACGTGCACACTAAAGAAATACAATCTGAAGACGTGCACACTGAAGACGTGCACACTGAAGACGTGCATATTGATGAAATGCATATTAAAAACATGCACATTGACGAAATGCAAACTGAAGACGTGCACATGGAAAACGTTCTAATCCATTTGAGACATGCCAATTGAAGACATGCAAACAGGACACGCCCCATACTGTGTATTTCTAGAGGGAAGAAAAAAAAAGAATCCCATCCAAATATTTAACCAAACTCACCTTAACAATCTGGAGTTCCTAAAGAAGTCCTCTTCATAGTCTTTAATCGAGTCGATGCTTTCACTGCTGCTGCCTAGCAACAGAAACAAACACCCCACATATATACATACATATCTATATATATATATACACACATGCATGTGTACACAGACATACGTAAATAATACACACATAGAATATACGGACAAGGTTTTTTGGACACCTGACCATAAGATTTTTGTGTGTTTTCTTTAAGAAGTTCTACATTTAGACTCCATTTGCTTTTATAATGAGCTCCACTCTTCTGGGAAGATGTTTCATTAGACTTTGTGGAGATTGATTCAGCCACAAGCGTGTTAGTAAAGTCAGGTCAGGCAGATCTTCATGGAGCTGGCTTTGCTGGAACAGGTTTGGGTCTCCTAGTGAAGGGAAAATTTCATACGACAGCATCCAGTGGCGTTCTATACAATCGTGTGCCTCCAAAAGTATTGAAACAGTTTGGAGAAGAACCACATTCGGGTGGAAAAGTCAAGTGTCCCAATACTTTTGTCCGTACATAGTGTGCATATATACATATATATACATATATAAATGCTCATGCTGTTCAGAACGTACCTTTTCCAGTCACTACAGCGAAGTAGCCCAGAGCTTTCATAGGGAACAGTTTGCCTTCAATGATCTGATGGATCTACACAAAGAGCCACGAGGACAGTAAAGAACTCGCTATTTTTCCTTTCATTATTGAATTAAGAGGTTAAACACACTTGGAAATAAACCCGGCTTTTCACACAAACACAGAATGTAAAGGCAATAGTGGAGTGGAGGTCGTCATTCATCAGTAGCCATAACCACAGCGATAGTTTTTCCGGGTTGAGTTATACAGTACGAGAGCGGCCTCTAGAGGTGATGATGCAATTAATCGTTTATTCGAAGGGTCTTTTTTTATTTTATTTTGGATGCAGTTGTTTTTATTTATCTGGAGTGTTACTTTTTTGTCTGATTGTCTTCAATATTTATTTATATAAGCATGAACATCAAAATCCAACACATGCACATCTGTAACATACAACCGTCGCAAACTGCTTCTTAACAGGATCCGCGTCACTATGTGACCTTTAATTGACCTTAAGTTAAGACCCAAATTGCCTTTAGTAAAACTATATAAAAATTGTTTTTTTTTATTTAAATATTGATATATATTCATATTTATTATTATATTGTATTAATTATATTAATATTGATTAAATTTTTTTAAGAAATAGTTCAGTACTATTTTAGTGTTATGTTGTTTTTTTTATTCAGGTCCATTTTTTGAAAAATCTGAAGAAAAAAAAAGGTCAATCTGGGTGTGAATCCCAGTCACACAGGCGGAGTCACAGTAAGCACCCTGACCCTGCTTTTTCTTTTCCTATGCAGTGTTTTATTCCTATGACACCGCAGCAGTTAGACGATTGCAATACTTTTTATCCGTTTATGGTCACATTTAATGCTGTTCACGAGTTCCTTCCTGTTTGTGCGAACGCTACAGCAGCTCTACATCTTCTCTTAATCTAATTCATTTACTGAATGATTCATTAATTGATTAATTGATAATTTTACATCATGACCTCCGGTATCTCTTGTATATCCGTGTGGCCGTACAGAGAATCCATAAATACATCGTACGTCCTGTTTCTATAGGAACAATAACGCATTGGAACGAGTGGTGAAAAAAAAAGATCGTGATTTCAGCTGGGATCGTAAGTAAACGTCCGATTCGTATTTAAATGCCATTTCCCAGACGATCTGCAATCGGACTCACTCTGCTCGGGCTCGCGAGGTTCTTCTCTGACAGGTCCACTTTGGTCAGAACAAAAATGGTCCTCTTGCCCTGAGGGTCCATCTGACTGACCAGATCAGTGACAATACTACGCTCGGCATCTACCGAACCGTCTGAATGAGAGAGAGAGAAAGAGAGAGAGAGAGAGAGAGAGAGAGAGAGAGAGAGAGAGAGAGAGAGAGAGAGAGAAGGAGGAGTATTAATGAGGAATAACACCACATCAGGAGCATCACTGGACAGTAGGAAACTCACCCTGAATACACAAGATGATGGCGTTCGGGTTCTGCATGTACGCTTTACTAATGCTGAAGATGGTCTCCTTGGTGTCTACAGCCATGCCAGTGGTCACCGTCTACAACACACACACACCAGGATGAACATCAAAATCCAACACATGCACTGGAACATACTGTACAACCTTCGCAAACTGCTTCTCAACAGGATCCGTGTCACTATGTGACCTTCAATTGACCTTAAGTTAAGACCCAATTTGTCTTCGAGTTTCGCTTTATTAAAACTATATAAAAAAATTTTTATTTAAATATTGAATACAATTATTACCACAAAAGTACGAATATTAACGGACATTTTTTATTGCCGTTAAATCGACCGGTTTTCTTTCCCACCCATAAACAGGAAGGGGGCCATTTTTAAATCCTACAGATGTGGGGACAAATTTTACACCAATTGGAAAAAATTACAGCCTCGAGTCTTTTTTGAGTTTGATGCTAGAAGCTTGGCACTTATTTTTGGGCAGTTTCTTCCATTTTTCTCTGCAGAACCCTTAAAGCTCCATCAGTTTGGATGGGGAGCGTCGGTGCAAAACCATTTTCAGATCTCTCCAGAGATGTTCATTCAGGTTTAAGTCTAGAATCCTTCACAGAGTCGTCCTGTAGCCACTCCTTTGTTTTCTTGGCTGTGTTTAGGGTTTTTGTCCTGTTGGAAGGTGAACCGTCGCTCTAGTCTGAGGTCCAGAGCGCTCTGGAGCAGGTTTTCATCAATGATGTTTCTGTACATTGCTGCATTCACCTTTACCTCGATCCTGACCAGCCTCCCAGTTCCTCTCTCTGAAAAACATCCCCACAGCATGATGCTGCCACCACCATGCTTCACTGTAGAGATGGCATTGGCCAGGTGATGAGCGGTGCCTGGTTTCCTCCAGACATGACGCTTGGCTTCCAAGCCAGAAAGTTCAATCTTTGTTTCTCATTGTCTGACAGTCTGGCCACTATACCATACAGGCCTGTTTGGTGGAGTGCTGCAGAGATGGTTGCTCTTCTGGAAGGTTCTCCATAGAGAAACACTGGAGCTCTTCCAAAGTGACCATCGGGTTCTTGGTCACCTCCCTGACTAAGGCTCTTCTCCCCCGAAAGCTCAGTTTGGCCGAGCGGCTCCACTCTAGGAAGAGAACTGATGGTTCCAAACTTCTTCCATTTACAAATGATGGAGGTCACTGTGCTCATTGGGACCTTCAATGCTGCAGAAATGTTTGTTCGACTCCCCAGATCTGTGTCTCAATACAATCCTGTCTATGGGGTCTACAGACAATTCCTTGGACTTCATGGCTTGGTTTGTGCTCTGACACACACTGTTAACTGCGGGACCTTCTATAGATCAGGTGTGTGCTTTTCTATATCATGTCCAATCAGCTTACCATAATTTCCGAACTATTAAGCGCACCCATATATAAGCCGCACCCACTGAATTTTACAAATATTTTTATCTTGAACATAAATAAGCAGCACCTGTCTATAAGCCGCAGGTGTCTACACTAATGAACTTTACACAGACTTTAACGAAAGACACGTTACACACGGTGTAACGGGTGAAATATGTTGCGCTTCCTTTAGGAGCATAGCGGTATTTTGGGAATAGCCTGCCACTGCATTCTACCGGTATTAATGCGTGTGTTCAGGACTGAGGAATATGTCCTTATTATTTTCTGATGCTCATTTTTAAGTTTCTTTGACTAACCCGTAACGCTGTTGCCAAGAAAAGTAAAAAAGCACGAGATTTGGAAACCTGTCTGTGCTTATATGATTTCTGTTGCAACTGGAGTTAGCGAGCTCTCCCTTCACCCAGACTCAACGCGTTACAACGGCTTGTATCTAAACAGTAGCCTACCAAGAAAGTCATTGTTCACTGTCTTCCTCCTTCCTTTCACAACTATTTCTCTCGGGAGTTTATCTTTTGGCATCGTCGTGCGTTTACAAAAAACGTTTTTTTCTCCCGATGCCGTGCAGCTCAGAACACAGGTGAGGTGCGTTTTTTCGTTTCCGTCCGGAAATGTCATTGGTCTAATGTTATGGGGTTCAGTTTTTTGGCTTGAAGTTTGTGAAACCGGGAAAAACCCAGGAAAAATTCATAAATTAGCCGATTCGTTGTTTAAGCCGCGGGGTTCAAAACCTGGGAAAAAAGTAGCGGCTTATAGTCCAAAAAATACGGTAATTTTTCCACAAGCTGAACTCCAGTCAAGTTGTAGAAACATCTTAAGGATGATCAGTGGAAACAGAAGGCACCTGAGCTCAATTTTTAGTGTCATGGAAAAGGCTGTGAATATTTATGTGCATGTGATTTTTTTTTTTTGGTTTATATAATTTTTTTGGTTAATAAATTAAAAAATATTTAATTCTTCTTTTACGTTGTCATTGAGGGGTTTTGAATTTTAAGGAAAATGTTGAATTTAATCCATTTTGGAATAAAGCTGTAACATAACAAAATGTGGAAAAAGTGAAGAGCTATGAATACTTTCTGGATACACTGTATAGAGGTGAAGCTTACACTGATCACTCCTGGTAAGTCCACCAGAACCATCCTCTGGATCCCCGGGCCTTTTACACTTAATGAGATCGTCTGCAGGAAAAACAAGGGAAATGAAAAATGGGTTAAAATACAATACATTCAAACACAAAGCAATATATGGATATGTGCATATGTAAATGTATATATCTGTGTGTGTGTGTGTGTGTGTGTGTGTGTGTGTATATATATATATATTTATATATATATATATATATATATATATATATATATATAAAAAGAGTAAGAATGTACTTGCCTCTGGACTGACTGTCTGTCCGTCCTTCACACTCTTCCTCATCCTCAACTCAATCTCACGCCTCAAAGCTGCCAGCTAAAGAAGTAGAGCAATTATTTAAATCAAATAAACTGCAATAGTAGTAGTAATAATAATAATAATAATAATAATAATAAGTCCTACGTCGTCCTCCTTTCCCAGGTCAAATTCACGGGTACTGTCTTTAAACATGGCCACATGATGAGGGCCTTCACTCAGAGTCACCTATACAACATACATAAATCATTAAATACTGGCACACGGAACTTCCAGAACACACGACAACAGTGTACAACACTCACTGCGGCTTTATCTATAACGTACATTCCAATCATAATCATAAACTCATTCATCTGAAACACAGATTAAAAAAAAAAACAGCGGGAAAGGCAGATAGAGAGACAGAGAGACAGATGGACATAGTGGACAGACAAAGACAAACATGCTGATCATCTCAACCTGAGCATTAAAATTGTTCTAAAGAGTAAAGTTTAGATAGATAGATAGATAGATAGATAGATAGATAGATAGATAGATAGATAGATAGATAGATAGATAGATAGATAGACAGACAGACAGACAGACAGACAAATTAATAGATAGACTGCCAGACAAAATGACAGACATATAGATATATAGATAGACAGACTAATAGATCGACAGATTGATAGACAGACAGACAGATAGATAGATGAACAGAATGACAGACAGACATAAGGATAGTCAGACAGACAGACAGACAGACAGACAGACAGACAGATAGACGAACAGAATGACAGACAGACATAAGGATAGTCAGACAGACAGACACATATACACACACACACACACACACACACACACACACACACACACACACACATAGGTGAAGAACCAATATATAGATCCATGTTTCTTACCTTGACAGGAGACCTGGTCATCATCTCTCCTGAGCCTCGAGGGAAGATCCTAGCCTGAGCGATCATCTCCAACACGCTGGTCTTTCCTGCGCTCTGGTCACCTACAACCACCACCTGAACACCATCGATGAGGACACGCCCACTTTAGAATAAACGAGATTCTCTGAGCTCTGTTTATTATTGATTTATCATGCTAGGGTTTGACATGAGAGTTGTGTTCAGGCTGAGCACTGACCCTGGGTAGGTGATCTTGAGTGTTGTAGTTGGAATCATAATCGGAGAGGATGTCCAGGACTTCAGAGTACAAGTCAATCAGCGACTTCTGAAGAAAAAAGAAACAAAAATCAATCTTATAATCGTTTCATGCGAAAAAATTAAATTAATAAATAATCCCTTCGCCCTGGATTGTCCTCAGACATCAGGTGGAAGGATTGACCTGGAGACACCAGGCAGGCTGAGCTCTGACCTTGACTTTCCTCTGATGAATCCCTTTGTCATCTTTCTGCAGCACCACTTTCCTCAGCTCTTTATTCTCCTTCTCCAGACGCTCCAACATCCGCTGGTACTTCAGCTACAGAACGGGAGAAACTAATCAGCTCGATCGCTAGTCACACCGGTGTTCGAGTCTCCAAGCTTTACGTTCCTAATTACATACACTCTATGGCCCGAGCGTAAGATTTGGGATGTGCTTTAATTTTTGAGCAGCCCATCACACATTTAGTCTCCATTTCTCTCATAATATCCTTCACTCTTCTGGGAAGATGTTCTGAAAAGTCGGGTGTTTCAATGCTTTTGGCCACACAGTGCAAGTCCAACACATAATGTAGGTTAATGAACGTTTATCCACATTATACGATATTAAACCGGGATTGGACTCACCTGTGTGCGCATGAGCTCCTCCTGCAGCTGGTCCACTTTCTCTTTATCTGAAGGCTACAAACACACAGAACAGAAAGTTACACCTCACACACAACAACTCTTCTCCGACCCGATCCTCGTGCAGCCGGCCCCCCGATCCGACTCGCCACCCGAGCGGAGGATG
Source organism: Silurus glanis (assembly GCA_014706435.1). Taxonomy (NCBI): domain Eukaryota; kingdom Metazoa; phylum Chordata; class Actinopteri; order Siluriformes; family Siluridae; genus Silurus; species Silurus glanis. The sequence continues at coordinate 1,706,444 of JAAIIK010000066.1, read as the reverse complement.
CAAAAGAAAAAAACAAAAAAAAGAATAATCATTTCAATCATGTTAGAAAAGAAGCCCTGTAGAAAAAAAAAAAGGAGGATTATAATTGCACCTTTAATGCATTTCTGACACACAGACCCACACAAATTACAGGAGAGTAAAGATCGCATGGGATTGACAGGAAATTATTATCCATGTAACACACACACACACACACACACACACACACACAGTCATTCAGATTACTGAAATCGGCAGGAAACACTAATGCATGCCGTGTTAGTACCACACCAGCACCGAGTCACACTGATTATAAAGCAAAAAGAGACACTTCCTGTTTTTCTGGAGGGAAAATAATAGCGCAGTCCAAGAGACTGACACTTCCAACTCCTATATATGCACCTTAAGTGCTACTACACACACACACAAACACAAAAAACTTTATCGGACAACCGTCTACAAGTGTGTGAAAATATTTATGGAACCAGGCGTTGTGAAGGTGTAGCAAGGGGTTTACTAACTAAAGGCCAATGTTGAAGAATATTCGGTGTCTGTAAGTGAAATACTAAACAACAGATTATCATTTAAATACCTAAAAGAAATTCTTTAAAAAAAATGTAAGAAAAGAATGTTTGAAAGAAAAAAAAAAGTGGGGCTCCAATTTTAATTAATGATTAATAAAACTACACATCAAAAATAAAGAAGAAATGAGTAAATAATAATTTTTTTTATAAATAATTAATTAAAGGGATAAAACGGTTAAAAAAAATTAACATAAATGAAGAAATAAACAAATACCCGAAAAATGCTGCTTTTTTTTTTCTTTTTTTTTTCTTCATTTTTCCACATTTATGTGATTGTGAATAATTTATCACCTGTTAAAAACGGAAATAAAAGTAATAAACTCCTTTTATTTTTGTATCATTAACACGATTTTAAAGTGCTACTGATCAAAATGAAGAGGGGCCACTTCAGGTCCTCAGATACACTACTTCAAACTTCAGCGTTCTCACTCCAGTCGTTCTATTGGGATTTATTATTATAAATAGAAATAAATAAGGTTAAGAGGAAAATAATTAAAATAAACAATCAATTTCTCAGGGAATTTACTCCATTGATGAATAAATTCCCTGCTCAAAGTTTGTGTATTTTTTTGTAAGACTGGCGTGAGGACGGCTGCAGTGGACGTGCTGGGAGATGGACCTTCACCTTGTGGGGGAATTTCGGGGCCTGGCTTGGGGGTGGAGTCTTAGCGCGGCCTGGGCGGGGCTCGTTAGCGGCCGCCGCCCGCCGCACTTCCTCTTCATGCTGCTGGATCTGTTGCTGAATGAGAATGAGATCTCGGAGCAGCCCCTGCTGAGGGACGGCATAGTGAGAGAGAGAGAGAGAGAGAGAGAGAGAGAGAGAGAGGCGGAGTCAGCTGTCAATCAACCTGATCACATGACGCTGGAGTAGGACGAGAACTACCGTATTTTTCGGACTATAAGCCGCTACTTTTTTTCCCACGTTTTGAACCCCGCGGCTTAAACAACGAAGCGGCTAATTTATGAATTTTCCTGGGTTTTTCCCGGTTTCACAAACTTCAAGCCAAAAAACTGAGACCCATAACATTAGACCAATGAAATTTTCGAACGGAAACGATAAAAAAAACGCACCTCACCTGTGTTCTGAGCTGCACGGCATCGGGAGGAAAAACTTCCACCGGGTGATTTTTAAACGCACGACGATGCCAAAAGAAAAACTCCCGAGAGAAATAGTTGTGAAAGGAAGGAGGAAGACAGTGGACAATGACTTTCTTGGTCGGCTACTGTTTAGATACAAGCCGTTGTAGCGCGTTGAGTCTGGGTGAAGGGAGAGCTCGCTAACTCCAGTTGTAACAGAAATCATATAAGCACAGACAGGTTTCCAAATCTTGTGCTTTTTTATTTTTCTTGGCAACAGCGTTACGGGTTAGTCAAAGAAACTTAAAAATGAGCATCAGAAAATAATAAGGACATATTCCTCGGTCTTGCACACATGCAGTAATACCGGAAAAAGCGGTTATTATAGGCAGGCTATTCCCAAAATACCACTCTGCTCTTAAATGAGCCACAACATATTTCACCCGTTACACCGTGTAACAGACACTGTCTTTCATTAAAGCCTGTGTAAAGTTCATTAGTTTCAGTGTAGACACCTGCGGCTTATAGACAGGTGCGGCTTATTTATGTTTAAAATAAAAATCTTTGTCAAATTCAGTGGGTGCGGCTTATATAAGGGTGCGCTTTATAGTCCGGAAATTACGGTAGGTGAAACGAGGAGACAGCGGTGATGAAAGAAAGTCTGGAAAATGAGAACACTTAGGATGTTATATATTAACATCGATGCTTTTATTTTTTTTGTAGCAAAATTTTTGTTTAAGAAATTAAGCAGAGATTCTTATCTCAGAACTATTTTATAATCTGTCAAAAAAAAATTCTTCATGATAAATACAGGTTAATATCTAATAAATAAAAATATAAAAGCACAATGGGCAAAAATAAAAAAAAATAAAAAAGAGAAAAAAGCTTTTTTTTTCCTATTTAAATAATCATTTTCTTTTTTTTCCCATGTATTTTTATTTACTTTTATTATAATATTTATAATATAATACATTATGAATATTATAATATTCATCGATTGACATCGGGTTGTCAATCGATCAAAATATTTAATCTTGATTAATCTCACGATTGTCATGATTAATCGCAACTTAATCGCACGTTTATCTGTTCTAAATTTACCTTAAATTAATACTTTTCAAGTTTTGTATACTTTAAACAACATGCAAATGTACGTTTCTTATTATTGAAAATATTCATGTAAATGTTTTTAAGTAATTGTTTTAAATAAGGTAAATCATCAGGACACCAAACAAAACTTTTTCTATGTTTCCACACGGACGGCATTAACTGCCGGATGTGTTGCATTATGGTGCATTCTTGTGCTTGATTTGAGACTCGGCTCGTCAGTAAAACAAATGTTTTTTGTTAAAAAAAATTATTATTTGGTGGATTTTAAAAAAATATCTGAGCAAAGAAAGGGCGTCGTGAATAAATGTGTTGTGCTGCAGGTTTTATTTTTGGCTCTTTTATATTTATTTATTAATATTTTTAATAAAAATGGTCAAACAGAAATGTGAGCTGCATTAATCGTGCGTTAATATAATTTGTGCCGTTAAAATTAATTTGAGGTAACGCGTTATTAAGTGTATTATTTTGACAGCCCTAATATGTATATTTTATTAAACATATTTACTTATGTTTTAAAGATTTTTATTAATAGCAGCATTTATTCATGTTAGAAAAATACAGCTTTTTTAAATTAACGATTTAAATAAATAATAATTTTATAAAAATATCTTTATTAATTTATTTTAAATCAAATAAAGCATCCAAATCATAATTGTCCCATTAAACAACATTTCTTTGTCGTTCAAGAGTTAAATTCCAGAGTTTAGAGACTTAATTTATATTAAGTTTGTAATCTTGCGTACCAGTATAGATTTATTCCTTGCTAGAGACTCAAAGCACTTTTGTACGTCGCTCTGCTAAATGCCGCAAATGTAAAAGTTTGTTTTTTCATTGCCTTAGAAGTATAATTAGAAAAAGAGTGCAATTGCACTGCATCAGCTACAACCCCCAAGTTGACGTTTACTGAGGGCGCACAAACTTTTAGACCTACACGCGTCTAAACAGAAATAAAATCCTATTAATTACAAATAAAATAATAATAAAGTGAAGGTTTGGAAGCGAGAGGGTTTCTAATGATAACCACCTTTTAATGAGTTTATCCGATTTGTTTAATTAGACAAAAAATAATAATAATAAAAAAATACAAATAAAGAAACAAATAAAATGCATTTAAAAATCATAAAAATGAATAAACAAAGATATATGTAAAAATGAAATAAAAGTAAAAAAAAAATTAAATAAAAAAACCAAAACAAGTAAATAATCATAATTTTATGTTTATTCTAAAAATAAAGAAATGTATAAGCAATATTTTTAAACAAAAAAAAGATATGAATAAATAAAACAGAACGTCTTTAAAAAGGAATAAATAATAAATAAAAAAATAACAAAATAGGCTAAAAAGAAATCAAGTTCAAATGAAAATAACTGTTAATCAGAAATAAACAAATATATAAGTAAGAATTAAATATATGTAAATAAATGTGAATAAATTAACAAATAGTGAAAGGTCAATCAATAATTGAAAAGGTAATCAATACGTGAAAAACAGAAAAAAAAAAGAAAAAGAAAAAATATTTCTGAATCATAAACAAATATATGTTACCAAGTAAAAGATAAAAGATTTTTAAGGTAAATAAATCAATTAAATTAAAAAGTAATGGTTTCTTAGGCTTCAGCAATATAACGAGTATAATTGACGTCAGTGCGAGTGGAAAATCTTCAGTCCTGAAATCAGCTTAATAAAAATAAATAAAAAAATCAACATGATCCAGCTATTGTTCAGCTCACACTGCAGATCGGATAAATAAATCCAATCTATTCCGATCTTTGTCTCAGGAAAACGAGACCGGAATGCAGCGAGGCAGCTGAAAGCGTAGAAAAACTTTTACATGAAGATTTGAGAAGTTAACCTCTCAGAAATCCTGCGTTCATACACACTTTTCTCTCTTACACACACACACACACACACACACACACACACACACACACACACACA
>JAAIIK010000066.1:1612473-1644263 GCA_014706435.1 Silurus glanis | reverse complement strand
ATATATATATATATATATATATATATATATATACACATACACATACATACACACCGTAATTTCCGGACTATAAAGCGCACCCATATATAAGCCGCACCCACTGAATTTGACAAATATTTTTATTTTGAACATAAATAAGCCGCACCTGTCTATAAGCCGCAGATGTCTACACTAATGTACTTTACACAGGCTTTAACGAAAGACACGTTACACACGGTGTAATGGGTGAAATATGTTGCGCTACCTTTAGGAGCATAGCGGTATTTTGGGAAAAGACCGGCACTGCATTCTTCCGGTATTACTGCGTGTGTGGAGACTGAGGAATATGTCCTTATTATTTTCTGATGCTCATTTCTAGGTTTCTTTGACTAACCCATAACGCTGTTGCAAAGAAAAATAAAAAAGCACGAGTTTTGGAAACCTGTCTGTGCTTATATGATTTCTGTTGTAACTGGAGTTAGCGAGCTCTCCCTTCACCCAGACTCAACGCGTTACAATGGCTTGTATCTAAACAGTAGCCGACCAAGAAAGTCATTGTTCACTGTCTTCCTCCTTCCTTTCACAACTACAGTGGTACCTTGACCTACGAGTGCATTAACGTACGAGTTTTCCGAGGTACGAGCGGTCACTCGGTCGATTTTTTTGCTTTGTTATGCGAGCAAAAAATTGAGATACGAGCTCGAGACGCCGCTGCTAGATGGCGAAGCGAAGCCAGAAAGCGAAGATTGTGACGAAAATTAAGATAAGCAAAGAAGAAAAAGTAAAAAATTTTAAGTTTAGGGATACGTAGTGTACAGGAGTGATAGTAAAAAACGAGTTTTCCCTCCGTCTCCGCTTATCGCCTCTACCCCCCTCCACACACACACACACACACACACACACACACACACACACACACCCCACCGGCATTTTCGTTAGCTCAAGTCGTCTCATCTCCAAGGAGACTGAGATCTGGAGACTGGCTAGGCCACTCCAGGACCTTGAACTGATTCTTACGAAGTGTGTTTGGGATCATTGTCATGCTGAAAGACCCAGCCACGTTTCATCTTCAATGCCCTTGCTGATGAAAGGAGCTTTTCACTCAAAATCTCACGATACATGGCCCCATTCATTCTTTCCTTTACACGGATCAGTCGTCCTGGTCCCTTTGCAGAAAAACAGCCCCAAATCATGATGTTTCCACCTCCATGCTTTACAGTAGGTATGGGGTTCTTTGGATGCAACTCAGCATTCTTTCTCCTCCAAACACAACAAGTTGAGTTTGTACCAAAAAGTTCTATTTTGGTTTCATCTGACCATATGACATTGTCCCAATCCTCTTCTGGATCATCCGAATGCTCTCTAGCAAACTTCAGACGGGCCCGGACATGTACTGGCTTAAGCAGGGGGACACGTCTGGCACTGCAGGATTTGAGTCCCTGGCGGCGATGTGTGTTACTGATGGTAGCCTTTGTTACTTTGGTCCCAGCTCTCTGCAGGTCATTCACTAGGTCCCTCCGTGTGGTTCTGGGATTTTTGCTCACCGTTCTTGTGATCATTTTGACCCCACGGGGTGAGATCTTGCGTGGAGCCCCAGATCGAGGGAGATTATCAGTGGTCTTGTATGTCTTCCATTTTCTAATAATTGCTCCCACAGTTGATTTCTTCACACCAAGCTGCTTACCTATTGCAGATTCAGTCTTCCCAGCCTGGTGCAGGTCTACAATTTAGTTTCTGGTGTCCTTTGAAAGCTCTTTGGTCTTGGCCATAGTGGAGTTTGGAGTCTGACTGTTTGAGGTTGTGGACAGGTGTCTTTTATACTGATAAACGAGTTCAAACAGGTGCCATTAATACAGGTAACAAGTGGAGGACAGAGGAGCCTCTTAAAGAAGTTGTTACAGGTCTGTGAGAGCCAGAAATCTTGCTTTTTTTTTAGGTGACCAAATACTTATTTTCCACCATAATTTGCAAATAATTAAAAAAATAATTAAAAAAATAATCAGAATGTGATTTTCTGGATTTTTTTTTCTCATTTTGTCTCTCATAGTTGAAGTGTACCCATGATAAAAATTACAGGCCTCTCTCATCTTTTTAATTGGGAGAACTTGCACAATTGGTGGCTGACTAAATACTTTTTTTGCCACACTGTATATATATATATATATATATATATATATATATAAATACATACTTTTTTTGCTTGTGTGTATATATATTATATATATTTTTATTCATCCTTAATCAAATTATATTTTAATATACTTATTATACATATTTTATTTATTTTTTGTTACTTTACTCTTATTTTTTATTTTTATATTGTATTTCTTTCATGTTTACAAGTTGCACAGTCGTAAAAAGCATTTCACTATATGTCGTACTCTGTATAAATGTGTATGTGACAAATAAAATTTGAATTTGAAATTTGAATTAAATTTACAATTCGCTTGAACTAAGAGACTCATGCCACAAGGGTGATCGGAAACGTACTAATGTAGATGAGGTGAGGAGGCCTGGAGTGCAGCCAGCATTCCAATTCATCCCAAAGGTTGAGTTCGGGTCTCCTAGATCAAGTCAAGGGAAAAATTTATGCTACCCAGTCCTTAGACTTCCTATACACTTGTGTGCCTCCAAATTGTTTGTAGAAGTACCTGGCTGAAAAGACGTGCATTTGTGATGGAGGAGATTCAAAGAGTAGAAAGAGAAAAGAACACTGTTCACTGTCACCTCAGGAGCATGTTTCATTTGACAAAGAGAGAGAGAGAGAGAGAGAGAGAGAGAGAGAGAGAGAGAAAAGAAGAAGAAGAGTAGATGGGCAACAAGGAAAGCGAATTAAAGATTATTAAGTATTCTCTCAGTTTCATAAAAATTAAAGACACTGTACAGAGTGATCGGGGTGCAATTATTGACTCTGGCCGGATTAGTTATGGCAGCATAACTACAAATATCCTAGTTCACCAAAACACACTTCAGCCACCATCCCTCCAGATCTGCTTCTTTACCGAGAAAAAACTAGCAAATGGGTTATTTAAACAAATGGCTTGTTTTCAGCCTAGACTTGAACGTTGAGACTGTGTCTAAGTCAAGAACATTCATTGAAAGGCTGTTCAATAACTGTGGGGCTTTGTAAGAGAAAGCTATAGCTATAGTCTATAGTCCCAGCTATAGTCTACATTAATGGAGGTACCAACAAAAAGCCTGCACCTTTTGTTCTAAGCAGGCGTATAAAACAAAATTTAGCTTAGATACTGTAGCACATATAAAAGTGAACAGAGTGTAAGAGAGTGTGTATGTGTGTGTGTGTATATGTGTGTGTGTGTGTATATGTGTGTGTGTGTGTGTGTCTGCTGCTGGGAGATTTTTTTGTATTACTTACATACTTTATGCTACAAAACAAAAAAGACAGAGACATGCTAATGGGTTTAACCAGTAATTTTTTTTTATCATCCGCATTATCTCAAATAAATCCTGCTACTTTTTGTGTTTTTATATACACATACAGTTTTGTTTCAGTGCAACAAACAAGGTAAAAACATTTGGCAAGTATTACAAGAGGCATAACAAAGTATTTATTTGGAGAAACGAACTGTCCGGATGCTGAGAGTGTGTGAAGTTGTTATTCATGCTAAGGGAGGAATTTTTAAATAAAATAAAATGGAAAATCTGGACATTTATATATTTGTTTGGTCAACGGGAATCATCCTACTGCTAAATGCAACCTAGATTGTGGCAGACAGACAAAAGGAACATTTATGCATTTCTTAAAAATCAAGACTAGTAGTTTTCACAATTTTGAAAGGCACTGGACACTTACAGGAAACAGTGTTGAACTTTACAAGTCAAACTCTAATATATAATAAATAAAATGAAGCAAAGTGGTAGTGCATAACATAATCTATTCAGGTAATCATTTAAATCATTCTACAATTATTCAAAATTCTATTAACAATTTTCACAGAGAAGAACAACAGTTGCATTTTGAGTCTGGTTCTCTGAAAAATTCTTTCGCGTGCCATCTCAAGTTTCACCATCATCACCACGGCTTGTCTAATTTTGACACTGTGCAATGTGTGTCCAATAGTTTGAAAACCACTGATTGTTAACTACAGTTCAAGTAAAGAAATAAACTGTATAAACCAAACTATAGTCAAGTCAAGTTTATTTCTATTGCGCAATGGCGACTGTGGCAAGGAAAAACTCCTTTAGATGTTATGAGGACGAAACCTTGAGAGGAACCAGACTCAAAAGGGGAACCCATCCTCATTTGGGTGACATCAAGACAGAACTATATAACTATAGTCTACAGCATTATCAGAAAAAGAAAGTGTAGAAGTTTTCCTGTCATTCCAATTTTCCTTTTTATCCCAGATTTCTTACTTATGGAATACATTTATCTTTGTTCCCGGCATTATTATTTTCTGCATCCTCCTTGTGAAACACCGCTCCATCTGGTTGCACCCTCCATTTCACCGTGATGTTTCCTGCCATCCCATCTTCCAACAGGTTTAGCTTGATCTAAATAATACAACTTATATTACTATAATATTTCAGGAGAAAACAATAATCTCATGTAAAAATTGTAGAAATGATCCAAAAACACAAGTCAGATTCTAATTACAATACAGTGTAAATGCTTCATGATCTGAGGAAGAGGCTAGCTGAACCATGTCTATCTTGTTCTGGGTGTAGTAATGAAGAAGATAATTGTAAGAGGGGGTCTTGTGGAGGATGAGACCCACCTGCTCCAAGATTTCTGTCTTGAATTCATTCACGTCCTGATTAGACTGGACCTTCACCTTTACCGTTTGTTGTTTTTTGATGACTGAATCAAACGGCACATAGAAACATACACAAAAAAACAATTAAACAGATATACTAAATGCAATGTCAATTTGTTTATAGACATAAGAAAGAAACAATTCTGTTCACCATCGTAGCAGAAAAAAGGCCTTAAGTCAGAGCACAGTGCATCCTCGAGTTGATTTTGATACAAAAACCCGCAATTTTCATTTTGCAGGATATTATCAGGTTTTCCAGTCTTCCAAGGGACGATGGAGAGAGGCGTTTGGTCGATCCACTTCCAGGGGTTTCTGAACAGACCAATCCAGGTGTAAAATTGCAAAGGGGTTGCCATATCATGTATAAGTGTGTATTCTGTTTCATTGCTTGTGATGGCCAGGTCTGTGTAATACTGTCTACAGTAACTCTGAGCTTCTATCCATGTTATCTTTTTGGAGTTGTAAATGTATCTGTCAGAGCCATTTTTCGTTTCTGTGAGAATTTAAATAAAACAAGTTACACCATTAGACCCATTAAAACACCATTAAAAATAAGTCTCAAAAATAAAAATATCTAAAAATAGAGCAAAGCACACACACATTGGTTTAGATAAAGTTTACCAATAAACAACTCGGATTTTATGGTTTACTGTATTAGCACATTATGACAACATTCACTCCTGAAAAAGGACCTGCTCTTACCATCAAAGCATACAAATGGGTTTAAATCTGGACAGTTTCTATCATCCCAACCTGCAGGAATTATTGCACCACAGTTTTGCTTTCCACCATTGTTATTAGGCTGGCCGGGAGCCCATATTTGCATATTTCCTAGTGGCTTATATCCAAGTGACCAGCGCCAACTATTGAAATCATTGTACACTCCAACCCAAGCTTGGGAAATGAATTGTTGTCTGTTTGCTTCATCTTGAATTTCGATCAGGTCATCATTAGTTTTGATGATAGCCAGATCGGTATGTGTGGCCTGGCAGTAAGCCTGAGCATCACTCCATGTTTTCTGCTCCTGGACTACATAATACCTGAAATTAGAGACAGACGAGACGAAAGGGGCGATTCCTGTGGAGAAAAGTATTAATGGTTTTATGCTGTTAGCTCTGGGAGAAACATATTAAGTGTTTCATTAATTAATTCAATGCAGTGTTATAAAAACATTTCCCTAAACTTACGAGTTCTGTAATGATAAATATATTGGTTGTCAACAGTTTGGAAACACTAAACACGTCTTTTATGGTTTTTGAGACACACACATGTTCCTTTCGTTTGTATGTAACATATTCGATTAAAGGCAAAAACACACAAGATTGGACAGTGAATGACTGGAAGAAAGGTTTGTGGACAAATGAATACAAATGTGATTATTTTTGTCTCTAACAGTAGAACTTATGTAAGATATAGAATAGGAGACAAAATGTTAAAAGACTGCCAACAGTCAAAGCTTAATGGTTCAAGTCAAGAGTCAAGACTGCTCTCAAGAGAGCACTCAAGAGTGCTCTCCTGGTTTGGGGTTGTTTCAGAGCAGGGAAAGTTAGAGACTTATCTAGCACCTAAATCCTACTGAACTGCTTTGAGATTAACTGGATCGCAAAGTCAGAAATCTCCAACTAGAACTACTTTGGGAAGTATTACAAGAGGCATGTATTCCTCTGTATTTCAGCTGAATGTTGGAGAAACAAACTGTCTGGATGCTAAAAGTATGTAAAGCTGTTCTTCATGCTAAGGGAGAAATTTTCAATTAAAATAAAGTTTAACTATCGATCACCACTGAACAGCTCCAATAAAACTTAAGCATAATTATATGTTGCTTATTTAATGTGGTAAGCTATTATGCACACACACACACACAAATATTTTTGTCTTACCTGTGCAAAACAGGATGATGAAAAGATGCTGACCCATAGCAGATGTTGTTGGGAAACTCACTAAAAATATATATACAACCAAGTAAATATAAAAATACATAAATTAAAATAAAATAATTTATTCAAAAGCTACAGTGGTACTGGTAAAAACTGCATGTATCACATTATCCATAATTATACAGTTTGGCTACCACAATATATCAAAACTACCAGAATAACATAAACTAAGTGACTAAGGGTCCTGTCCTTTTGTCCCCTAGTATCTGCAATACCCTTTTTGAAAAGGTAAGCAATGGTTCGCAAAGCGCCAGTTTGTGAATGAGTGGACAGAGCTAGAGGAAGTGAGCAGTAAGGATCACACACCTTGACATGATTAACATAAATAACAACTATTAACAAGTGTGTGCTCTCTTGCAGTGTGTGGTGAGAAGATAAAGGGGATGTGAGAGCAGAGACAAGTGGAGCTACTGTATGTGTGTGAATGTGCATGATTGAATTTCATTACTGAAAAGTGAAATCTTAAAATAAATCTAGTTCTCTGGTGAACTTGTCGTCTGAACTCTTGTCGCAGCACGTAGGCGTTGCTATTTTATCATGCGGCCTCCTGTCCCTACAACGTGGAAATGGGGAACAATTCCCCAAACCTGGTCGCACAGCCGCGGGTTCTACCCCCTCCTTTCATTTTCCTCCCTGTGTCTGTGCTCTCTCCCCTGCAGGTCGTTGATACTTACATCTCATTAATGGGAGGAAATCCTGTGAGTATTGAAGGGGGTACACACTGTACTTTGGTGGATTCAGGCTGTGTCCACCATACATCAAAGCCTTGTTCAGTGCAGGACTTTTCATGCAGGAATTCAGCATGTGTAGGTGAGGTTTGTGCATGGAGATATACAGGAATATCTAGAAGTGGCCATCACTATCCCTGCCTCACCCGTCTGCTAATTCTGGGAATTAATTGAGCAGCATTTCATCTTTCTGCATCAGTATTCAGCAATGTGGGTGGTGAGCTGCGATGGCTGGGGAGGTTTTACCGAGGCTGTCAACATCAGCTCTGCATCGGGTAGACGCAAAAAGAGGGGTGGGTCTTTCATGCAGTTAAAAGCTGCACTCTAGAGTGGACCACTCTTACATTCCCCTGACGTCTTGGCAGAGGTGGCAAAAGTACACACATCCTTTACTTAATTAGAAGTGCAGATACTCATGATTTAAAATACTCGGGTAAAAGTTAAAGTACTGATTATACTTTTTTACTTAAGTGAAAGTAAAGAAGTTTTGGCTCTGACATGTACTTAAGTAAAAAGTAGTTATTACTTTTACCTGTTTTAGTGTCACACTGGTAACTGGACCTTACATCATATTAATGTAACCGAGCGTTCGTGTAGGGTTCGCCTATCAAAATTAAATAAAGTCTGTTACATACGTCCCCCCCTCACAAAATAAACGCCCCCGTTTATTTGCAAAAAAAACCCATCAGGGAGAATAAGTAAAAAAATACAAAAATCACAGACCATAAACAGCAATGTATGATGAATATAAAACAAAGCACAGAACCATATGACAACATCCCACTTAAACTGAGGAAAACAGTCATATCAATACAGAGCAAAATCCTGCAAATGGCCAGGAGGTCTACAAACTCTCCCAGTCCTACTAAAGGTGTGGTGCGAGTCTTTTTAATGTTCAAAAGACGGCAGAGTGTCTGAACCACTTCCGCCTCAAACTGACGACCTTGATCTGAGTGCAAAGTCTCTGGTACACCATGAAGCAGAACATAGTCCTCAAACAGACATTGTGCCACCGTCTGTGCAGACTGGTTCGGTAAAGCATACAAATTGACAAATTTGGTGAAATAGTCCTCGACGACCAGCACATACCGGTTACCTTTCGAAGTGGCAGGCAGCTCCAAGATGTCCATAGCCACTCTTTCAAATGGTCACACTGACTGAGAACCACCCATCGGCGCATGGTGGGCTGGAACAGGACTACGCCGCGTCTGACACGCCTTGCACTGCTCACACCATGCTTTGACATGGAAGGCCAGTAACAAAATTGTCTCGCCCGTTCCCACACCCGCCCAAGAGAAATGGGCAGAAGCTGGTGCACATGCAGCTGTAAAAGAATGTCAGATACCAGAGCAGAGGGAACAACCATTTGGACCACCGGATTACCCGTGAGTGGGCAGAAAACTGAACGGCATAACAGTCAACAATAGAAAGATGATTAAATTTAGTCCAGAACTTACGTAAGCGCCAAGAAGATCCCTGTAACCTCCGCCTGGGCGGTCTTATGGATTGAGCCACCCAGCCTAACACAGTCGAAATATCAGGGTCAGCGTGCTGCATAGCCCTAATGTCCGATACAGAGTATTAATTAATTAAAGTATTAATATGAGACCCGCTGTCCGAATTGCTTAGTGAGCCCATGGCAGCCCCATCACCAGAAGAATCAGAGACATCAGAGGAACATGGAATGTCAGTGTCCATTCGAGCAGAACTCACCACGTTCACATCCAGTACTCCCTTACCACTTGGCCCTGCCTTACTCAAGCTGGGCGACTCAGGGCGGTGAGAAAGCGCATCCGCGTTCCCATGACATTGTCCATCTTTGTGTACAATGACCCAATTCAAAGGGTCTAGCTCCAGGATCCATTTACCCCTTCTGCCTGTTGGATCGTCATCAATAGACATACGCCAAAGCGCTAAGAGCGGACGGTGGTCTGTGATAATGGTAAATGCAGTAAGTCCAATGTAATGCTTAAACTCCCGTACTGCCCACACAACAGCCCACAACTCACGATCAAAGATGGACCAACGCCTCTGCGTGGAAGTCAGTGTCCGGCTGGCATATGCGACCACATGTTCCAGTCCATCTCTGTCCTGGGCAAGAACTTCACCGACTGCTAAGTTGGATGCATCGGTGTAAATTTTAAAAGGTACACTGAAGTCAGGCAATATCACTACAGAGTCAGATGACAACACACTTTTCAAAAGGTTAATTGATGTGTCACATTCAGGAGTCCACACAAAGGGAACATTCTTCCCAACAAGTTGGTTCAGCGGGGCAGCAAGTTTAGAAAAGCCCTTAACAAAGCGTCTGTAATAAGTCCCACAAAGGCTCTCACCTCAGAAGGAGAGTGGGGAACTGGCCAGTCTTTCTCAGTGTTCTTAGGGTCAGGCTGGAGACCCTTTCAAGAGACTACATGGCCCAGAAAAAACACATGATCTCTGGCAAGGTGGCATTTGCCTGGATTCAGTCTCAACCCAGCAGACTGGATTCTTGAAAACACGTCCTTGAGGCACAGCAGATGTTCTGCAAATGTTTTGTTATAAATCAAAATGTCATCGAGATATACCATGCATATGTGCCACAGGAGCCCTCTGAGAACTAGCTCCATCAAACGTTGAAATGTGGCAGGAGCGTTGCAAAGACCCATTAGCATGGACCGCCACTGATAGAGCCCTTGTCCCGTAGACTTTGGGGACTACCGACCAGTAGCACTGACCTCCCATCTGATGAAGACATTGGAGAGGCTGGTGCTCACTCATCTCCGACCTCTGGTGAGCCCATCAATGGATCCACTTCAGTTTGCCTACCAACCTGGCATTGGAGTGGAAGACGCAGTCATCTTCCTCCTAAATCGGGCTATTTCACACCTGGAAAAGGCTGGGAGCACTGTGAGAGTCATGTTTTTTTACTTCTCTAGTGCTTTTAACACCATCCAACCTGCACTCCTGAGGGATAAGATGGTGTACATGGGAGTGAACCATCATCTGTCTGCCTGGATACTGGACTACCTCACAGACCGACCACAGTATGTGAGGACTCGTGACTGTGAGTCTGACATGATTGTCTGCAACACTGGAGCCCCGCAGGGAATGGTTCTAGCCCCGTTTCTCTTCACCATCTACACTGCAGACTTCATGTTTAGCTCAGCAACCTGTCACCTACAGAAGTTCTCTGATGACTCTGCCATCGTTGGTCTGATCACGAATGATGATGACAGAGAGTACAGAGGACTTATACAGAACTTTGTGGACTGGTGCCAACGGAGCTGCCTCCAGATAAACGTGGGGAAAACCAAAGAACTGGTGGTGGATTTCCGTAGGCACAAACACACTTCATCATTTCCATTGGTAAACATTCAGGGAAAGGACATTGTGAGAGTGGACTCTTACAAATACCTGGGTGTTCACCTAAACAACAAACTGGACTGGACAGACAACACTGAGGCAATTTATAAGAAAGGGCAGAGCAGAGTCTTTCTGCTGAGGAGACTAAGGTCTTTTGGAGTGCAAGGAGAGCTACTGAAGACCTTTTTTGACTCTGTTGTGGCCTCAGCCATATTCTATGGTGTGGTCTGCTGGGGTAGCAGCATCTCTACTGCAGACAGGAAGAGACTGGACAAGCTGATCCGGAAGGCCAGCTCAGTCCTGGGGATTCCCCTGGACACTGTACAGGAGGTGGGAGAAAGGAGGATGGTAGCAAAACTATCATCATTACTGCAGAACGCCTCTCACCCCCTGTATGAAACCGTTACCTTGTTGAGCAGCTCCTTCAGTGACAGACTGATACATCCTAAGTGTCTGAAGGAGCGATACAGAAGGTCTTTTCTCCCTGCTGCTATTAGACTTTACAATCAAAGCTGCTCCCAGTGAACCATTAACCATAATACACACTGTTATTACTGTTCAGTGGTGTAATAGTTACTGTTATTACTGTTTTACTGTGTAATAATACTACCTGTGTGCACTATTACCTGCAATACGTGCAATACGACCTGCAATACGTACTTTTTCCTCATTTGTATTTATACATTGTGTTGTGTATATACTTGTATACTATAGTATGTCTATTCGTCTATTCTTTTATATATTTGCATTTATTTTTTATTTTTTCATGCTGCTGTAACAAAGAAATTTCCCCACTGTGGGACGAATAAAGGTTTATCTTATCTCTTATCTTATCTTATACATGAATGTGAAATGTTGGGCAGAATGTACAGTGAGGATATAAAGATATAAAGATACATATAGATAAAAAATAGTGCAGATGTAATGAGGAGTAAAAAAGATATACTATGTAATATGTACATTGTATGTACAATTGTACAGAGGTTGTCAATCAAATTAAATATTTAATCGCAACTTAATCGCACATTTCTATCTGTTTTAAATGTACCATATATCAATACTTCCTGTTTTTAGTACTTTAAGCAACATGGACATGGAGAAATATGGATGCAACGTAGAACATAAATGACAAAAAATTCTTGTAAAAGTTTTAAAGTAATAATGGTGGTTTAAATGACATAAATCATCACGACACCAAACAGAACCTTTGCTATGTTTCCACACGGACAGTTAATGAAGTTAAACCGGAGTAATTGCACCTCTTCAAGTCAAGAAGCTTTTATATATAAAATCATAGACATTTTACAGATTCGAATGATGTATTGTTTTTATCTGTACGATCAATAAAGACAGTAATTTAAGTTCGTTTCACCATTATGAGGGGAAAACCCACAAAACGCCACCCAGAGGGTTAATTGTGTAAAACATTGCGGATTGGTGTTTGATTTGAGACTTGGCGCATGAATAAAACAAATGTTTACTGATTAAAAATATTTTCCGGTGGAGTTTATTTATTTATTTTAAATATAAGTAAAGAAAGGACGTTGTGAATAAGTGTATGTTGTGCTGAAGGTTTTAATTTCGCCTCTTTTATATTTAGTTATTTATTTATGTATTTATATTTTTTATAACAATGGTAAAAACAGAAATGAGCGCTAAATTGATATCGTGTTAATAAAATGTAGTGCCGTTTAAAATAATTTTTATTTTGACAGCCTAATATATATATTAATACAAAACAAATTTAAAAAGTTGTTACCTAATGAATGTGTCCAGGCTGAACATCCACATATAGAACACAAGCAGAGAAAAGATGATGATGATCAGGAATGATTCTGTTCTCAGTCATGTTTACATCACTGACTCCCTCTGTCTCATCCACGTTAACCCCAAACTTCTTACTGCCTTCTGCCTGCTGATTATTAGCTTCGTAAACTAGTCTACGTCTGTGGTGAGTGAGAGACAGGACATTATACACCAGTGGATTGAAAAAGACGCACATTGGCAGGAAATCGGTTGGTGGGCTAAAATTGGCATGCAGTGAAAATGAAAAATATTGACATTTCACCAAATCAATAGATTAAAACTAAAGTAACGAGCCAGATTTGAAAATGTAATTAGGAGAAAAAGTACAAATATTTGTGTAAAAATGTAATGAGTAAAAGTCAAAAGTTGTGTGAAAAATAAATAGTGAAGTAAAGTACTGATACCAAAAAAATCTACTTAAGTACAGTAACAAAGTATTTGTACTTCGTTACTTCCCACCTCTGCTTCTTGGTCTTTGGTTGTTTTACAGATCGATGCATCAAACAGGCTTGGGAGCCATGTTTCCCTGTTCCCTGTGCTGTACATCATTTGTAAGCTCTTGATATCTAAAAGCAATATCTGGCAATCAAATAGGGGGTCATCATACTCCGATACTATCTGCTGGGATGGGTCTTCACTTTTTGTTTGGGCTAAAAGAGACCAATATGCAGATCACTTGTGGTATCTGACACTTCATCTATTTAAGTTCAAGGTGGTTCACAGACTATGGATGCTAATGGCTGTGTCTGGTGGTGGGGGTATGTGGCACCAGGGGCATGGCCAATTGTCATTTTGTGAATGGGAAGCAGAGCGAGAGGAAGCAAATGATAAGGATCACACACCTGAACATGATTTGTGTTAACAAGTGTGTGGTCTCTTGACCATTGTTTATTAAACTCATTGTTGATGAATGTTGTCAGTGTTTGCATTGTGTCAAGTAACAAGTATATACAGTGTCCTACATTGTACCAAAAGTGGCACTGTGCTTAAGCAGAAAGTACATGGTTATTTACCAATTCTTAGACCCTCTTGTTACCTCAGAAGAGTTCCAAAATCAAACCAAAGCAGCAGGCAAAATTATTAGTCTCTAAAAGGAAAATAAACAGGTAGAACCTGATCAAAACTCTTTGATTTTGTATTGTTTGACTTACAGTTGTGAGCGAACAACAATTCATAATGATACTAATCTGGTGTCATCTAGAGTTCTTCTCAGGCTTTCTTCTGCATATTAACTCAGGCAAATTTCCCTTGCTTCTGCTGCCTCTAGCTTACTTATTAGGGATCTAAACTTACATATGCATTGAACTGAAATAACATGCAAATCACATATTACCAGAAGAACAAACAGAGAGAAGCAAATGTTAAGGACCTTTGCTTGCTTTGTTGGTTGGATAACAACCTTAATGAGTAGTAAGATTTACATATTTTTACATTTATGGCATGTTCCAGCCACAACTGAGCCGGAGGAGGAGAAGGAGAGGAAGAAGACGTCTACAGAGACAGCAGAAAAAGGAGATGTGGAGGAGAGTGGAGGTTAGGGTGGGTAGGGGGTGATTCTAAAGGAGTACAGTAAGAGTATAGTATGTGTATGGTGAGTTTTTATGTTTTTGTCATGTTATTAGACAAATATTCTGAATTGCTCCAGATGATATCGGTGGGACAGTTGCGGTTCGGTTGGACCTTCATATGCGAAATTTGTATAGTATTGATGGTTTCTATAATTGCAACGTGATAGTGGTGGTATTAAGAGGTAGATTCATTTGGGTAAGTGAAGGCCCAGGTACCGAATGCACGGCCCGCCACTGCATGGTGGTCTCCCTGCCATTGTCCCCAGGCTGACTTAAGAAATACAGAGACGTCTAAGTCTACCCCAGATCCTCTAGGCCTGTCTCAAATCACAGGCGGAATGTAAAGAAAATTAGCTGGAGGTTTGTTTGATAGGGATGGTGTCAGGGAGACTCCTGCTTCTCCTCTCATGCGCGCCCCGCCCGCACGGAGCGCATCGCCGTCATACTAACCACGTACACCTGGCACTCGTTACCTGTTGCTATTTAAACCCCTCACTCTCTCTCACTCGCCATCCGTTATTGAACCTTATGCATTTCTTCCAGTCAGACTCTTCTATCCTTCAGCGGCCGCACTTTCACCCCAGCGCACATCAGATTTCTCACCCAACCGTGTGTTCTATCCGGGACTGTGTGGACCTCGCCCCTCCTGAGCGTACCACGGATATTCTTCTCTCTTCTTCTCGCTGCCGTTTCTCCCTGCCAACCCAGCTTGCTTCCTGCCATATTCGTGTACTGTATGTCATCTCTGAATTAAAACTGAAGCGAACTGCACTCCGGCTTCCGCCTCCGTTCTTCGCTGCATAACAGATGGTTTCCATTATGTAGATGCACTGGGTTAAAAAGCTGGGGTATGGAATATATCTTACCTAATATTGGGAAAAAATTAAATACAGAGACGTCTGTGCCTAATAAAATAATGCACAGGACTATATCAGTACATATATCAGGACTGCACCTCTTTCAGAAAGGTGTGGGGAAAAAAGGAGTAGTGCCACCCTGCTAAACTTAAAACTCCTGGAATCTTAGTGATCTGGGATTCTCTATTTTGCTTGAACTGTTTGTATACAATCCTCAGAAACCACACAGCACAAAAAACAAGCAGGCAGAGTTTAAGCATTTCTTAATAAAAACAAAAACAACAATTGATACAAAACAGAATTTTGTATTAACTTTCCCAGGACTGTCTTCATTGGGTTCTTGAGGGATCACTTTAAAGCAAAGTGATCCATCTTCACAACTGTGCTTCATCACTCCTCCACCAGCTCATTCAACACTTCCCAACCATTATTTGCAGTTCCTAAATATTCCTAGTCTTCCACCCATCCAAGACACTAAACCTGACAAAAGAAAGTCCAAATACTCACTAATACTATGCCTGTTGTTTTTTTATTTTCTAG
This sequence comes from Silurus glanis, assembly GCA_014706435.1. Classification (NCBI taxonomy): domain Eukaryota; kingdom Metazoa; phylum Chordata; class Actinopteri; order Siluriformes; family Siluridae; genus Silurus; species Silurus glanis. The sequence goes on along the minus strand of JAAIIK010000066.1, from coordinate 1,628,725 downwards.
CGTAGCCAGTCAAGCAGTGCTTAATATGTTGGGTCATCACCAAAATGACCAGACAGAAAAAGACTATCAGGTAATTGATAGTTGCGTAAACCAGACATTAGCAATTGAATAAAGAAAACTAGCTTTAACTATGAAGTCCAAATTGATTGAAATTTTGTTTCAAAAATCTAGTTTTGCCCTCCGGTTACAGCAAGTTGGTGCATTTGTATGAACATTTTTGTGTATATATATATTACAGCAAAATATTAAAACATACCTGAATTCTGAAGAGTGTTGGGAACTGGAATGCCTCTGTGTTCTTAAGAAACTTCTTTTATTATCGCACACATGCAAACTACAAGTTTCTTTTTTTCCTACTTTACAAATCAGATTGTAAGGAAATTAAAAAAGGATGACTCAAAAAAGGACAGTGGACTGTGGTGTGTTTTTAACACACAAAATATGAGCTAATCCCAAAATGACTAAATGTAAGGTTCATAATCAAACAAGCAGATGCGTATAAAAGTGCCGACAATTTTAATACATTATAATGACAACAGTAGAGACTTCCAGCCATATGTGGTTCTTTTTCAAGCTAGTGCAAAGTTGGATGCCCACAGCTGTATAGGATACTTTTGGATGCATTGTCTTTTCCCTTTGCTTGTTCCAGCATGACAATGACAATCTCACCTTCGCACCACGTCACTTTAAACATATCTCACCGTTCGCACCACGACACTTTAAACTCTGGACTCGCACAGCACAGTGCGCTTTTTTATTTTATTCATACCACACCATATTGCACATGGACACTTTACGGACCTTTACACCACACCATACCGCACACGGACACTTTATGGACAACCCACCACAAATTGTCTATTGTTTACATTTTTACTACACATTGTTTACTGTTTATATGTATATTTGTTTCATACAATTATCTTTTTATATATCTTTATACCTATATTCTTTTATTTTATTTTATTTATTTTTATTTTATTTTATATAGTTTTTCTTATACCTTATACTTATTTATCTGCCTTCTTGTCTTTTCCCCCATCCTATTCCCTCATGCCGGACCATCGTATAAAGCATTTCACTACATGTCGTACCCTGTATGTATGTGTATGTGATGAATAAAATTTGATTTGATTTGATTTGATTTGATTTGATTTGACAATGCCCCTGTCCACAGAGTCAACTACATGAAGATATGCTTTACATGGGTTGGAGTGGAAGATCTCCTGCTATAGAGATCTTATCTCAAACCTATTAAACACCTTTAAAGTTAATTGGAACACTGACTGCACCCAAGCCTTCTCACTACACCCACATCAGTAACGTCTCCAGGTTACGTATGTAACCATTATTCCCCCAGAGGGAAAGAGATGCTGCATCAGAAATGCTTTGGGAACGTCTCCGCGTTGTCCACACTCTGAATCACGGGTATAATCAGTCCAATGGAAAGTGTGGCTTCACCGGCAGGGTGATGTCACGACCAGGAAGCTTAAAAGCACTAGAAGTGAAACCAGTGGCAGCTTCTGAAAAGGGAAGAAAGTGCTGCAGGGATGCAGGCAGTGTTGCATAGAGACGCAGCATCTTGTTCCCTCGAGGAACCATGGTTACATACGTAACCTGGAGACGTTCCCCTTCAGGAACTCGAGCTGCGTCAGAAACACTTTGGGAATGAGAGCCCAATCAAGCCAGACTGACCAGTCCCTGCCTAGTGTGGACGGGCACAGCTAGGGTGATTGACAGAGGGGCCAGAAGTGGCACTGAGGTCAAGGCTATAGAGCAGCAATGCAAATGTCCTGGAGGGAAACTCGAAAGGACAAGGCCTTAGAGGCAGCCACATTTCGATTTCGAATGGAGTGGAAACCAGAGGACTCAAAAGAGAAAGAGATAGCACAATCCATCTGCTAAGCATATGCTAATTTGCAGGGAGACCTCTCCTAGGAGTCCCATAGCAGGCGAACAGTTGCTCTGACTTCCTTCACAGTTTTGTTCTGTGGACATAAATGCTCGCACTGGACTCAGTCGATTAAGTTTCTCCTGGTCTGGGGCCTCAAAAAGAGTAGAAGAGAATGCCTAGAGCGAGCGAGGTTGTGGGACAACCGAGGGTACTGTAGGAAAATACCCTGATTTAGGGAAGAGAAAGGCACTGGCCAAGCCTGGAGTAAACTCCATGAAAGAAGGGGCCACAGAGAGGGCCTAAATATTCCCTACTCTCTTAAGAGAGGAGATGGCCAAGAGGAACACAGACTTAACTGTGAGGAACTTTACAGGTAGCTTGGTCAGAGGCTCAAAGCGAGGCTCTGACAGGGCAGCCAAGACAAGGGTCAAGTCCCATGCAGGCACTCTAGGTCATACCGGAGGCCGCAGAGAAAGCGTGTCACCAACGGGTTCTTACCCAGCGACTGCCCTGCGAGGGGGGCATGACAGGCCGCAATGGCAGACTGTTCTTAAAGGAATTCCAACACTAAACCGACTGGGCAGGTAACTGGATGTAGGTGGTGTTGTTCACACCATACAGTAAACAGGCGCCACCTCACAGCATATGACATCCTTGTAGAGGTAATTCTTTATTATTAACTATTTTATGGTACAAAAAATTTTAAGATTTTAAAAACACTATATTTTTTGAGACCCCTGCATGTCTTTTTTTTTTTATGAAACAAACACATTAAAAGGATAATGTTATTACTTGCACATTATCTTTAATAAACAGTTTACAAACCACTCTTTTACCCTTTTGTATAAACGTCTGTGTTACCTTCTGGCTCTCTCTTTTAGTTATGCTGTGATAGATAGTCTTGCTAGAGTCCCTATTTGCATTCTGAACTTGCTCTTTTTTAACATTTACAGCATTTTCAGATGCCCTTATCCAGAGTGACTCTATACCTGAGTGAGTGAGGGTAAAGGGCCTTCTTTTGTGGCACCAAGATTTAAACACACAGCTTTCCAAACCAAAGCCCAACACATAAACCACTGAGATACAACTTCGAATGAACAAGCCTCAGACTGACTCAAAAAAGGAACCTAAATACAAACAGAGCTAACAGGATGCAGGTGGAAAAAATGGAACTTATTAGGCTTTGGGAACACAATGGTAACTTCTGGTGGGAAAAAACAGGAAACAGATGTCCTTAACATCTTGCTATGTGCCAACTACCTTCAAGCAAGCAAGGGTCATTCCCATCTTAAAGAAACTTGCTCTGGACCCATCAGACATCAACAACTACAGACCGGTATCACTTCTCTCCTTTCTTTCTAAATCTCTGTTTTTAACCAACTGTCTGTCTATCTCTCACAGAACAACCTCCATGATCCGAACCAGTCTGGGTTTAAAGCGGCACATTCCACAGAGACGGCCCTTTTGGCTGTTTCTGAGAAAATGCATGTTGCTCGATCAGCCAAGCATCTGTCATCTGTACTTATCTTCCTGGACCTTTCAGCAGCATTTAACACAGTCAACCACAAGACTCTTTTGTCTACCCTCAAGAGCCGAGGAACGGCATAGGAATGGTTTGCTTCCTACCTGGAAGGTCGCTCATACCAGGTAACATGGAGGGGATCCACATCTGCCACGTGTAGACTCACCACTGGTGTCCCTCAAGGCTCAGTACTTGGTCCCCTTCTTTTCTCCCTCTATACCCACTTCATTGGTGAAGTCATATCCTCACATGGGTTTTCTTACCACTGCTAATCTTTTCTTTCCCTCCATCAGATACCACAGCTTCTGCTTGGATCTTGGCATGCTTGACAGACATATCTTCATGGAGGAGTGCTCATCAACTAAAACTCAACCCCAACAAAACAGAACTGCTGGTCATCCCAGGTGATTCATCTCCAGGTCAAGATCTCCAAATAACTCTTCATGACTCTCTGCTCTCCCCTTCAGCCACTGCTCGTAACCTTGGGGTAACTATGGACAATGAACTGTCCTTCTTCCCACATGTCGCTAATGTGGCTTGTTATTGTCGATTTCTTCTCTACAACATCTGAAGGATTCGACCATTTCTGTCCACACAGGCTGCCCAGGTGCTTGTTCAGTCTCTTGTCATTTCAAGACTCAACTACTGCAACGCTCTGCTGGCAGGTCTTCCCCTGAACGCTATTCGTCCACTGCAAATGATCCAAAACGCAGCTGCATGACTTGTGTTCAATCTGCCCAAGTTCTCCCACACCACCCCACTGCTGCACTCCCTTCACTGGCTTCCAGTAGCTGCGCGTATCAGATTAAAAACAATAATGCTTGCCTACAAGGCCAAAAATGGACCAGCGCCATCTTACCCTTAGAGACCTCATTACATCTCGCACTGCACTACGCTGTCTGAGATCCTCCAGCACTGCTTGACTGGTACCACCTTCTCTCAGAATGAGAGTTAAGTAAACTTCAAAGCTCTTCTCTATTCTGGCACCGAGTTGGTGGAATGAACTTCCACTAAATGTCTGTACAGCGGAGTCCCTGACTATCTTCAAGCGACGATTAAAGACCTACCTCTTCTTGAAACAGTTTGCAAGTTTACTTTGTAGAATTCAAGAGTTAGAGTTATTCAGTTAGAGAGTTATTCAGTGTAGATTTATTCATCCCTAGAGTCTAAAAGCACTTTTGTACATCGCTCTGGACAAGGGCGTCTGCTAAATGCCGCAAATGTAAATGTATAGTTGCCAATCACACTTATCACAAGTGACAGAGCAACCTTAGAGACAAAAAAAAAAAGCATCAGGCAAATTCAGGCTATCACACTATTACAAAACAACGAAACAAAATCATGAAGGGAAATCAAGCATGGGCTAACAAGATGTCATGCCTAGACGACGTCACATGGGTACGACTTTATACAGTCGTGCCCATGTGACATCCTATAGGCACGGCATCACTATTCTGAAATGCAGCAAGACCTGGACTGGCAAACAGACTAGACATACAAAAAATACTTACAATACAATACCAGTGAAATATCAAGGCAAGGCAGGAATGCTGGGTGACACCCTCAGCAAAACATTAATGCAGAGCGATGTCCTCGGTGAAGAGTGGAGGCAGAGTAATGCCCTCAGCAAGGTAGCAAGGCATGGCGGCATCCCCAGCTAAGCACAGAGGCTGGCAGGCAACCTTCGCAGAGCAGGATGAGTGGCATCTCCAGGAGGTCTCAGAGGCTTGCAGGGTTAGCAGAACCCTCAGGAGAGCAACATCCTCAGCAGAGAGTGGAGGCAGAGCGATGCCTTCAGCAAGGTCTTAAAGCTAGGCAGCATAACTTGTGGGGTGCAGAGGCTGGGTGGCATCCACAGCAGAGCAGGGAGGCAGAGCAACATCCTTAGCAGAGTGTGGAGGTGGAGCGATGCCCTCAGCAAGGCAGGAAGGCTCGCTGGCATTCCCAGCAAGGCACAAAGACTGGGTGGCATGTTCAGCAGAACATGGAGGCTGGGTGGCATCCTCAGCAGAACTTGGAGGTTGGTTGATGCCTCCAGTGCGGCTTAGAGGCTGGGAAAAAGGTTTGCGATTAGGTTGGCCAAAAACTCGTTTGTTTTCTGAGACAAAGTCTAGGACGTTGGAGCAGCAGGCACTCTGGGACTCCCAAAAACTGAGGAAAGTGAGGGAACACTGGGTGGCTAAGCCACGACAGCAGTGCTCGGGCAGGTGGAAGCTGTACAATGAGCTACTGGATGGTGTCCCTAGAGGAGCAGGTTTTGAATATTAGACTGAAGATCCAATGATTTTTAGAAGCAGTGCCTTGTAGTGCTGTTTGCTGCAAACCATGTTATCACTTCCCCAAACCTAAACCATGGTCATGGCGATGATGACCCAACAAGGGCATCTGCCAAATGTCGCAAATGTAATGTAAATGTTCAATTTGGAGTCCAGTGTCACCAAACCTTACACAGTACAGGAACTGGAGCCCAAAAATAAATCAGGGTGTCCACATTTTCTTAAAAAGTCTACATTTCCCATTGTAAAAATTAGGCCTTACAAATTTCTAGCTTTGTACATGGTTACAAATCACGTGTACTATAACGCCTACTAGTCTGTCGGGGATATTTTGCCAGCAATGATTACCAACTCTGAAATTGCTTTCATATTTGCATATGGTCAAAAAAATATTGCATACATTGCCAGATTTGGACTGGCTTCTTACACAACCAAGTACATTGTCCAAGCCCACAAGAGCTGCAGTTTTGCAGATGCTCTGACCAAGTCATCTAAAAGTCACAATTTGGCCCTTGTCAAACTGACTTAAATCCTTATGCTTTCTAATTTCTATTGCTTCTAACACATCAACTTTGAGAACAAAATGTTCACTTGTTGCCTAATATATCCACCTATTAGAAGGTGACATGGTGAAGAGATAATCAGTGTTATTCAATTCACCGCTCATAATGTTATGCCTGGTTTCTGTATATTGGGGTATGTACATGCAGACCCAGAGTCAGGCTTTAGGGTGGACCCAGGCCAAAATTACACTAAACAAAAACAGGAAAGTAACCCACACCCAACACAATTTCAGCCACACCCCTACTACCATTGAACACAACAAAGTGTATACATATATTTACATATATTACAATAACACTGAGTATTTACAAACAACTATTTACATTTACATTTACAGACGACCTTGTCCAGAGCGATGTACAAAAGTGCTTTGAGTCTCTAGCAATTAATAAATCTACACTTGTACGCTAGATTACAAACTTTAATATAAATATAACTCTTGAATTCTACAAAGCAAACTTGGAAAGTGCTAATTTAAGTGTTTTAGGAAGAGGCAGGTCTTCAACTGTCGCTTAAAGATAGCCAGGGACTCTAAATGTCCATACAGCAGAGTCCCTGGCTATCTTTAAGCGACAGTTGAAGACCTGCCTCTTCCTAAAACTCACAATGAGAGGTGGTGGTACCAGTCGAGAAGTGCTAGAGGATCTCAGACAGCCTAGTACAGAGCGAGGTGTGACGAGGATCAGTGTTAAGATTCAGCTACTGGAGGCCAGTGAAGGGAATGTAGCGGTGGTGTGGGAGAACTTGGCAGATTGAACACAAGTCATGCAGCTGCGTTTTGGATCATTTGCAGTGGATGAATAGCGTTCAGAGAAAGACCTGCCAGCAGAGAGTTGAGTAGTCCAGTCTCGAAATGACAAGAGACTGAACAAGCACCTGGGCAGCCTGTGTGGACAGAAAAGGTAGAATCCTTCGGATGTTGTAGAGAAGAAATCGACAGGAACGAGCCACATTAGCTACATGTGAGATGAAGGACAGTTGATTGTCCATAGTTACCCCAAGGTTAAGAGCAGCTCATCTCCCTTCCCCCTATTCTGACCATGTTCTAGAGAGGGACTTTTAAGAGCATCTTGAGCAGCTGCATCACTGCCTGGTTTAAGAACTGCACCGTCTCGGATCGTAAGAACCTACAGAGGATAGTGAGGACAGCTGAGAAGATCATCGGAGTCTCTCTCCTCTCTATCATGGACATTTACACCATACGCTGCATCCACAAAGCCAACAGAATTGTGGACCACCCCACACACCCCTCACACACACCCTCCTGCCATGAGGAAAACAGTTCCGAAGCATTCGGGCCGTCACATCCAGACTGTGCAACAATTTTTTCCCCTCAAGCCATCAGGCTTCTCAACATAAAACTGAACTGAAACTCACGCACACACACAACTGTGTGACTGATCTGTACAACCCAGACTCTAACACACAATCGTACTCACTTCACACACCCATGTCTTCAGCACACTGATATTACATCACTTCATTACTACAAACTGTTTACATGCCATTTTTGCACAACATTTTGTTTTACATTTTTGTTAATTAAAATGTTCACGTTACTCTTTTACACACTGAAGTGTGCAGTATACAACAGGTTTACTGGTGGCGCTATTTTGTGTTTTGTGTATTTGTCTTACACTGTCTTGTGTTGTCTTTGCACTGTTTGCACCAGGTTGCACACGATGCACTTTATGTGGCAAGGACACTTACTAGTCCTTAACCCTGTGTTTTCTGTGATGTAGTTTTATGCTGTTGTATGTAGCACTAGGGTTCAGGAGGAACGTTGTTTCATTTCACTGTGTACTGCGTCACATATATGGTTGAAATGACAATAAAAGCTTCTTGACTTGAACTGGCAGCTTGAAAGATTGAGCTACACAACCAGTGCTAATGGAAGTACATATTTTTAGAACAGGTTCAATGATTTTGGATTTGGTAAAGGATTGAGAATCTGGTGACAGCCCCTAAAAAAGCTCACAAAGGAACTATGTATAAAACAAAGGGGAGTCCCTGAGGAGGCCCATTGGACAAGCAACATTCTCTGTGAATCCAGTGAAGGGAGCTAAGCAAAACAAAACAAACTGAACTGAACTGAGCCCAGCTGGTGGTAAGCAACTGATTTTCTAGTGTCTTATCTTGTTGTGATCTTACCTTCATTCCCCAGTGCACAAACATATAAAATCAGCTGTTAAGAGAGTTTTGCATAAATGATGCCCATGCAAATTAGGAAAGGAAAAGTAAACTGAAATATTTCTGAATGTATATTAAAGAGTTTTTTTTTTTTTTTTACATAAAAATGAAACAGTTTATAAAGTAAACAAACAAGTTTACCAAAACAATGTATGACACTAAATTAACACTTTTATTTACAAATGTAAGAATTTTGGATTTTTACATACATGCAAATTTATGCGTAGACTCCATCCTGCATTTGCACTTGTACGTAGAAACACCCCAAAATGACATTCACATGCGTAAACACTTCAGACTGGACAACGTCTGGGTAAGACTAAACATCAGGTTATTCTTAAAACAGAAGAGCCGTAAAAATGCCAAGCAGCAGTGCAGTTTCAAATCACAGGTTTTTATTCATGCACATAGGGTGATAATGAAGACCACCATTGCCAAGTCCAAAACAGGCACAAGAACAAGCCAAAATATAGTCATAGCAGAGTCTTAAGGGGTTTAAGGCCAAATCAAGATGAAGACTAAAAGCCATTGAATGTTTTTCCAAGACAAAAATAAATACTTACTTAAAGCTTCAGGATTCAAGAGTTTCTTGTCATATGTACAGGAAACACCCACCTACAATGAAGTTATTACACTGTGAATCCTATGACAAATTATATGGAGGAAAAAAGACACAATTACAAATTTACTTATGATGAAACAAAAGTGTGTGAATGTATACAGTGTGCAGATATGCATGTGAAAAGTCCTGCAGTGGAAGATTGTATTGTATTGTAAAGGGGTGTATGTTTGTGTGCAAAATATGCAGATGTTGTCTGAAGTCTTTGTTGATATTGTATAATATGTGTGTATGTGTGTGTCTGGATCTGTTTCTTCGGTGTATACTGTATATCTATATATTCATTCTCTTATCTTTCATCTGTCATGTAAATTACTTTACTGCTATAATATGTGCATTTCTGTCTGTCTGTCTGTCTGTCTGTCTGTCTGTCTGTCCCTCTTAAAAGGTTTACAGTTTTTCTCAGTCGCTTTGGAGCGTTTCTTAAAACAGAAATGAAATTCATTTCTTGTTGCTTTGATCATCATCTTTTGTACATTCATTTACAGTTTTTCTTAGTTGCTTTGGAGCGTTTCTCGAATCATCGTTAGTATTTGCAAAAAAGTGCGTGCATATCTCAAAACAATTTGTACAAACAGCACAACACATTGGATTTCATGCAAAAGCCTGAACTTTTCTCAAAATTAAGTATTTGTGTCAATGAACATCTCATTCCCATCAGAATGAAAAGTCCCTTCTTCATTTTTCACAAACAAATCGTCATAATATTTAGTCATGTTTTCAGTATGATGCTGCACAGTTTCAGTATTTCTTGATTCAAACTATGGTTTGGATCACAGTGACTGAAAATGCACATAATTTGACTTCCTTTTGTTTGGTATCTATGAATCTCATACAATCAAATAAATGAATTTGTGCTGCTATGTAATTTATATCAATTGTAAGAAACCGAACAGGATTCACACTTTTACTGTACTGTATTAGTGTTCGTTTGTTACTTTGTTGTTCATCCATTTTCAGAAATTATAATTCTGTGTTTTTCTCTTTCTCTGTCTGTATTCACTCTCCAACTGAAGGTTCACAAGATTCACCTTTGACATGTTTTAGAGAACTGGTTGATCATTGGTTGATCTGATGACGTTCACTCGCCTTCATTAGTGACATTCAGGATTCATCTGCACCATTCATCAATTCAACACATTTACAAAAACAAGTTTAATATACATTTTAAGTGACAGATTCTGACAACTGGTTTAACCATTTTGCATTTAATGACTCACACAATGAACTGATGCTGAGATGTTTTTGGGGTTAAAACTATTCAGGTGAAACCAGTATAATATATTTTGATCAACATGAACATAAACAACTGATAATGTAGGAAACAGCAGACACTCGTACACAATTGATTAAATCAATGTACAAAAGTGTTTGCAATTTGAACAAAGCAACAAGAAATGTTTTTATGATGAGCACAAATGACTCAATGTTGTTATGTCTTCATGTAGAAAAGCAAGCACAAATGTATATTCCTCATAGGAACTTTAATAACTGAAAAATGTCAGTAAAAAGTAGCATCACATGCGTTCACAAGCACCACGTTTTCTCTTCTTCTTCTTCCCTCTTTCCTCTCATGTAAAACCTCTATTAAGAAGATTGAGTGCCATCTAGTGGTGCATTAAAGTAAGAACATCACAAATGTGGAGGCTGAACAGGTAGTTTTGAGAATCTAATTTCTGATCTGATAAACACTTCAAACTCCAACTGAGAAAAAATGTAATAATCTTATGTTTGGTTTGAATTACGACATACTAGATACTTCTGACTATGTAGGTGAGGTATAAGAAAGACAGACAGACAGACAGACAGACAGACAGAAAGAAAGACGGACAGAAAGAAAGAAAGAAAGAAAGAAAGAAAGGTTGAAGGTTTTGTGCGCTGTAATACTGCCATCTAGTGGTTACATTCAGCTTTATTCTCAATTAACATCTATGTGATATCAGTTTTCCTCAGTTGCTTTGGGGCGTTTCTCAGATCAGAAATGAAATTCTCAAAACTCCACAACATGACGTCATAAAAGCATTTCTCGCTGCTTTAAACAAATTGTGAACGCTTTAGTACATTCATTTAATCGATTGTGTACAAGTGTCTGCTGTTTCCTGAGGTTTTTTTCAGTTGCTTTGAAGAGTTTCTCGAATCATCCTTTAAATTTGCAAAACCATTTTTAAAAACAATGTGTACAAACAACATAACACATTGGATTTCTTGCAAAAGCCTAGACTTTTCTCGAAATCCTCAATTCATCTCTCAAAAGAAAGTATTTGTGTTAATGAACATCTCCTTCCCATCAAAATGAAACCCAGCCATTAGGGAGGCACAAGCCAGTGCACTCTTAGCGCCGGTCCCAAGCCCGGATAAATGGGGAGGGTTGCGTTAGGAAGGGCATCCAGCGTAAAACATGTGCCAAATCAAACATGCGGATCAAGAATAAGAAATTTATACCGGATCGGTCGAGGCCCGGGTTACCAACGATCACCACAGTTATTGTTAGCCGACAGGGTACCGTTCGAAATTGGGCTACTGTTGGTCGAAGTAGGAGAAGGAGAGGAGGAAGACGTCTACAGAGACGGCAGGGAAAGGAGCAGTGTAGGAGAGTGGAGGGTCGGGTTGGTACTTTAAATGTTGGTACTATGACTGGTAAAGGGAGAGAGGGAGCTGATATGATGGAGAGGAGAAAGGTAGATATGTTGTGTGTTCAGGAGACCAAGTGGAAAGGGAGTAAGGCCAGGAACATTGGAGGTGGATTTAAACTGTTCTATCATGGTGTGGATGGAAAGAGAAATGGTGTAGGGGTGATTCTGAAGGAAGAGTACAGTAAGAGTGTAGTGGAGGTGAAGAGAGTTTCTGATAGGGTGATGAACGTGAAGCTGGAAGTTGAAGGGATGATGATAAATGTCATCAGTGCTTATGCTCCACAAGTGGGTTGTGAGATGGAGGAGAAGGAAAGATGAAGTGGTAGAGGGTGAACCTAGGAATGTAAGATTGGTGATTGTGGCTGATTTATGTGGGCATGTAGGTGAAGGGAACAGAGGTGATGAGGAGGTGATGGTAGGTATGGCCTTAAGGAGAGGAATGTGGAAGGGCAGATGGTGGTAGATTTTTCTAAAAGGATGGAAATGGCAGTGGTGAACACTTATTTTAAGAAGGAGGATCATAGAGTGACGTATAAGAGTGGAGGAAGGTTGTTTTATGTTTTATGCAGGAGATGCAACATGAAGGAGATTGGAGACTGTAAGGTGTTGGCAGGGGACAGTGTAGCTAGACAGCATCGGATGGTGGTCTGTAGGATGGGTTTGGAGGTGAAGAAGAAGAGGAGGAGAGTGAGGACTAAAAGAAGAATACGCTGGTGGAAAGTGAAGGAGGAAGACTGTAGTGAGAGATTCAGGGAAGAGGTCAGACAGGAGCTCAGTGGTGGTGAAGAGGTGTTGGATGATTGGGAAACTACTGCAGGAGTGATGAGGGAGGCAGCTAGAAAAGTACTTGGTGTGACATCTGGAAATAGAAAGGAAGACAAAGAGACGTGGTGGTGGAATGAGGAAGTGCAGGAGAGCAGAAGGAGAAAGAGGTTGGATAAATAGAATTGGGATTGACAGAGTGATGAGAAAAGTAGGCAGGAGAACAAGGAGATGCGGCAGCAGGTAAATAGGGATGTGGCGAAAGCCAAGGAAAAGGCATATGAGGAGCTGTAGGAGAAGTTGGACACTAAGGAAGGAGAAAAGGATTTGTAGCGATTGGCCAGGCAGAGAGACCGAGCTGGGAAGGATGTGCTGCAAGTTAGAGCAATAAAGGATGGAGATGGAAATGTGTTGACTAGTGAGGAGAGTGTGTTGAGAAGATGGAGGGAGTATTTTGAGCTGCTGATGAACGAGGAAAATGAGAGAGAGAGAAGGTTGGATGGTGTGGAAATGGTGAAACAGGAAGTGGATAGGATTAGTAAGGAGGAAGTGAGAGCAGCTCTTAAGAGGATGGAGGATATATATATATAGTCGAACCCACTTATCTCGACCTCGGTTAACTCGCCAACCCTATTAAGTCGACGTTTTTGAAGTGGAACCGCCAAATTCTCGCTTTGTCTTAGCATTTTCTCATGGTTATGTCGATTCTTTTATGTCGCCGAACCTTAATATCTCGACCACAAGGGGGGGCAAATTTGCCACTTAACGTCGGTTATCTCGATCGGCACTGTGCAGCCGCAGAAGAACTCGCGGAAGTGGCGGAAAAATCAAGCCTTACAGATGCTACAGGTGTAGAACACTTTTCAGAGCTGTGTGTCAGAGTGAAATGACTCGAGAATTTAATTTTGACACTGGTTAGCTTTTTGTAAAATTGAACTACACCCCGCACATTTTGTGCGATTTTGTGAGCGATCTTTGTGTTTGCAATGTTGGAGAATATAATAAAGGTTTGTTTTGAGAATCGACGGTGGTTTGTATTGTATACTGGTAAATCTCCGGTGCACGTATGCCTTTTGTTGGTAAATGTTATGCGAGGAATGGGAGGCGAAAGCCGAAGTGAAAGCAAAACAGTTTATTGCAACACAGGGCAAAGCCAAACACAAACACTCGCCGTGTTGTGGCAGGTGGTTTCCTGACAGTTAACAAACATGTATGTACATTTTTATAGCATGCCTTCATCAAACAAAAAAAACCCTCCAAAAACACGTGCATGTACATTCTCATTTAATAACGCACATCAAGTACATAAAGAAATTTCAAGCACGTTAATATATTGCCGCCATATTGGTTTTCGTTTGTCTAGATCATCGGTTATCTCGACGCTTTTTGGCGCCCCCTAGGCCGGCGACATAACCGGGTTCCACTGTATAAACCAAATGTTTGTGGACACCTGAGCATAAGATCGGGATGTGCTTTTTATCTGAACATCCCATTAGTACCCCTTCGCTCGTATAACAACCTCCACTCTTCAAGGAAGATGTTCCACTAGATTTTGGAATTTGCTGGAGATTTGTGATCATTTATAAGGGTGTTAGTAAAGGCAGATACTGATGTAGGAGAGGTGAGTAGGTCTGGGATACAGTCAGTGTTTACATTTATCCCAAAGGTGTTTAATAGGATTGGAGCTTTTCCTCCACTCCAACCCTTGTAAAGCAGATCTTCATGGAGCTGGAGTTGTGCACAGCGGCATCGTCATGCTGGAACAGGTTTGGATCTCCTAGTTTAAGTGAAGGAAAATTTTTATTCTTCTGCAGGCAAAGACATCCAATTGTGTGCCTCTAATTTTGCGGTACCAGTCTGTTAAAGAACCTAACATGGCTGGAAAATTCAGGTGTCCGGAGTTTACATGGTGCAGGTTTTAGAGTACCTTGACTTATGCCTAAAGAAAAAAACGTCATTTTCTTGTTTACTTACTCAAATAATTTATTTGTATAAAACTTGTATATGATGTTTATATGATGATATATATGTTATACATGATGTATATGATGCTTGTATATTGAGGTAATATTTATATTTTACGTGTTATCCTTTATTAATAGTAGACTTGGTATTAGAATAAAACAAAAACAAAAAGGTTGGGGGGGGGTTGTTACACTGTAATACTGCCATCTAGTGGCTAAATTCAGCATCACACTCAATTCTGTTCAGAATTATACAAAACATTATCTTAAAGATTCCTCATAATTATAACAGCACCGTGAGTTCTAGTAAAAAAAATAAACATACATTTACATAAAAAATATTTAATAATGGAGTTTAAAGTCGTGGCAAATTATTCATTTTAACTGAGTTATTTTTCATCATAAGGTGAGATATTTTATGGTGTTATTTTTTTTATTGTTGTTCTGATTGAAACAAAATCCTGGTAGTGATTTGGATATGGCATATGACACCATTCCCCTCTCTCTCTCTCTCTCTCTCTCTCTCTCTCTCTCTCTCTCTCCATGGACCAAAAGATCCTTGAAGTTACTGAGCAACATAAGAACTTTGAGGATGGATTTGGACTGTAAATAATATCAACAGTCTGCTACAATGTGCCTTGGACCACATTTTGCATGAACAGTTCTGCATTTTAACTTCTTAAACCTCAATTTTTAGTCTGGTTCCTCTCAAGGTTTCTTCCTAATGCCATCTCAGGGATTTTATAGGCACCAAAGGTTTACATTCTTTTATACAACTTTATAAGTTCTTTATATCCGTAAATCTGCTTTGAGACAATGTTCATAAAAGCGATATAGTGTACAAAAAAAAATGAATTGAATTGAATTTGGCATCACATGATCCAGGTAAAAAGTGTACCTGGAGAATTTCCTGGTAATCACCTCTGTGCGGCGTCACGCGTCTTGCGTATTTGTCGTGTTTTTTTTTCTTGTTCTTCAGGTGTAGCATGTCATGATCTCATCATCATCATCTACCTGGCCTTCAAAACTCGTCTCCCTTTCAGAGAGATATAATAAGTCAATTAGAAATAATCCAGGTGTTTGTTTTTTTCGGGAGGCTGTTCCACTTTTTTGGAAAGGTTTATGGATAAATTAAGAGCAGTGTTGAGCGGCCAAGACGGAAACACCGACAGCACACCGAATATCATCGAGGTAAAGACGTGGTGTGGTTTTTTTTTTCCCTTCCAGGATCTGCAGAGAAATGTGTTGTTTCTATTAATTTCCAATGGATGAGGCCATATTTCCAAAAATGCGCACCGAAAATGCGCACCCATGACGCACGGTGTAGTATAACATCTAAAGTAATTATACACGTAATTATATTTCTGTAAGGTTTTTTTTGGACGTATGTGCTGTGATCCTGTGCTCAGTATTCCATTTATGCTTCAGTAAAAGTGATTGAGTTGATAAAAGAAAGGTTGTGAGTTCAAATCCCATTGCCGGGTCCTTCAGAATAAAAACAAGACTTCCAGTTTTAATGGTTTCCTCTCACATCCTGTTCCTGTGTAGAACAGTATATATATATCTAAAAAGACTTCAACTTGCTCTTTGTCCTGTTTAGACAGTGAATGAAGCATCCACACTGTCATGGAAAACTCGGGTGAGGGGCTTTGCTATCTGCATGGGCTTCGGGATCCTCTGCTCCATCTTGGTTTGTATGAGCAAATATTTTTTACAATAGCTTCATAACTTTCAAGATTGCTGAAGGAAACACTTTTGGAGGGATGATTTGTCTCTCTGGCGTGTGTGTGTGTGTGTGTGTGTGTGTGTGTGTGTGTGTGTGTGTGTG
>JAAIIK010000066.1:1564887-1580584 GCA_014706435.1 Silurus glanis | reverse complement strand
TGTGTGTGTGTGTGTGTGTGTGTGTGTGTGTGTGTGTGTGTGTGTAGACGATTCTGGACACTGGGGACGAGGCGGCTTGTTCACAGCTCTGGTTAGTCGATCGGATGAAGTGAAAAAACAGTACGAACTGGCCGGAGACATGGAAGGTGAGTAAATGTATTCGATCCACCAGCATGGGAAAAGTGTAGGAGTTCTCCAGATGAAACACATCCATGAATCCGTTACACGTTGCAGATTTGGAGCTCGGGGGAGTGCTGATGTTTCCCATTGACGATAAGCAGTCCAGAGCGTGTGGGACAGACTACGTGAGTCATACATCTACCAGTTTCTATTTTTCACTCTCTCCAGTCTGTTTTGTGTGTGTGTGATTAAAAAAAAGAGCTAAACTCCAAACCGAAACGTTTATAAGGCCGGGTGGTATTAACGTGGAGTGATATAAGCCCCGCCCACCTCCTGTACAGGTAGAAATCTTTACAATTGTGGCGTTCGGCAGATGCCCGCATCCAGAGCGACTTACATTTATCTCATTGATACAACTGAGCAGGTATGGGGTTAAGGGCCTTGCTCAGGGGCCCAGGAGTGGTAGCTTGGTGATCGCCAAATTACGATCCCAGCCTCTGTATGATTTCATGGAAATTTCATTCTTTTGAGAAATTTTGAACGATTCTCCATGAAGATCTGCTTTCCATGGTTTGGAGTGGACGATCTCCTGCTATAGAGCTATTGAACACCTTTTGGAGTGAATGTGAACACTGACCGAACCCCAGACCTCCTCACCTTCTCACCTACATCAGTTCCAGACTTTACTCACTGTATCTCCACAAAATCTCCACCGGCACATTCCAAAATCCAGTGAGCGCATATTGTGCATGTTACAGATATGTGACCTCTCATGATCAAACCACACCATGAGGTTATGTCCCTTTCAGAGCTTCAAGAAGAGCTGTGCAGCTATAGGTGGAATTTTGAAGACACGCCCCTTCACGTGCTAATCATACATAATTACATGGTCTTTTAATAAACTAATTATTACTAACTAAAAACAAAACCATCTTTGTTCCCTTTATTTACATATAAAAACCATGTCTCCTTCTTTAAATATGACTCGTCTTCTCACCTCCAATCTTTTAATCCGTCATCATGTCACCGCAGCTGGCTCTGATCGTCTCCCAGAAGAGAGACAAAGACAACAACCTGTCAGGGATTCTCCTCAGCGCCCTGGACGAAGGGCTCAAGATGATCTCCAGAGCGGCCAAGCAGAAGAAAGGTAAAGGTTCTCATATAAAAATCAAACAGGCATTATATTAAAGTTCAAAAATAGCAACGTGACAAAGTTTTTAGTGTCTCAGACCTGAAAGAAAATGTCTATGAATAAGACGTGTCCTATAGTCGTGTGCAAAAAGACATCGAAATCATGTTTATCGGGTTCTTCTTTATTTTTTTTCTTATCCAGCAAGTGTACACCTCCCACGAATCGGCCACGACACCAAAGGCTTCAACTGGTACGGCACTGAGAGACTGATACGCAAGCACTTAGCTTCCCGAGGCGTTCCTACCTTCATGTATCCTTTCATATGGATTTGTAAGACAGATGTGATATATTATTTATATATATAAATATATACACACACGCTGTATATATCAGCGGTGTAACGGTACACAAAATTCCCTGTTCGGTTCGAACCTCCATGTTCAAGTCACGTTTCGTTTTTTTTTATTAACGCAGTTTATTATTGTTAACATTCGTGGACGTCAGCAGTTTACGTTTTTAAAACAATTTTAATTTGCCTGCTTAAATAATATGTAAAATGATCTTTTAGAAAAAATAAAATAGAATAAATCAAATTAATACAGTTAACTTTGTTCTATTGATTTAATTACAAAATTTATCAAATTGGCACAAATTAAATAAAATTAGATGAATGGAAAAATGTAATTAAATTGTTTACATTTGTTCGATCCCATTTGGGTAATACAGGTGTGTGTGTGTGTGTGTGTGTGTGTGTGTGTGTGTGTGTGTGTTTGTTACATATAATATTTAATTATCTAAAGATATGTTCTACTTGACTGTTCGACTTGTTTCAGCATAACAAATTTCCGCATTTCCACACACAACAGTTGTTCATTTATTGATCAACGCAACATGGCGAGGTGGTATCAAGCTCCACCCCTTTTTCGCTCATTTACATAGCATTCCCATAGCTCGCTACCTTTATGCCTCCACCAGAACTCTACCATGTATCTAGCCAACTATTGCTTGTGTTCATCCTTAAATTCCATATTAGATACTACTTCAAGCGTGCAGACTCGCACTCCAGCACCACGTCTTCGTCTTCGTCTTCGTCTGGGAGCTCCCCGATCCCGTCTACCTCGCGTGCCGCCTCAGGACTCTCTGCTCCAGCACCCGTCTCTCCCGGCTCCTCGGGTTCTCTCGACCCTCCAGGTCCGTCAGGAGCACAACCCAGATGTTCTCGAGAAAGTTCTAGCTCATCAGGGCAGGGTGGAGGAGCTTCAGGTTTGCCCGAGTTCATGCGAGGGGTCCACGTGCACTTCTACAACATGGGGGCGACGGAGAGAAAGAAACTCGCACGCCACCTCATTGCATATCCTTGATTTTCATTGAGAAGAAGCGGAAAAAAAATTGCTCGCATTTTCTCTTCACAGGCGGAGTTTTCCGGTCGTTCCAGACGGCTCAGACTCATGCAGACGACTCAGCAAAACATGAGCCAATAACGTGATATGGGAAAAAACAGACTTAAAAAATAAAAAAAATAAAACGGTATCAAAGATGAAAGCTGGGTACAGGCTGAGAGCAAACCGAGGGCGCAAACAGAAGTGTGGTGAAGTTTTCGCTCAGTGGGTTAGATGACGTCTGGACGTCCGATTAGAAGATCCTCTGGAGAGGGCAACCGAGACACAAAAAAAAGATTATCTACCATACCGCTTGCTCAGATCTTTTCAAGGTAAGTGGTAGAGTAGTGGTTGAGAGATCAGATTTCTAATCGAGAGGTTGTGAGTTCAAATTCCAGTAATGCCAAAACTACCTCTGCTGGGCCCTTGAGCAAGGCCCTTAATCTAAGTGAAAGTAGACAGGGGCAACCGGGTTGAGATCTCTGACTCCTGGTCGAAAGGTTATGAGTTCAAGTCCCAGCACTGCCAAGCTACCTCTGCTGGGACCTTGAGCAAGGCCCCTAAAACTCACCGGCACGGTTGTGTAAAATAAGAGAGCTGTAAATCGCTCTGGATGAGGGCGTCTGCCATAAATGTAAAATCTTTTGGAAATCTTCTATCTAGGCAGCGATAAGAACCTTCTCTCTACACGTTTCTCCTTAACCACGTTTGCACGTATGATGGAGATGAGGAGGACCTCATGAGCCGCATGGTTACTCACGTCGTGGCAGAGGTGGAAAATCCAGTTCATATACAGGTACGCATTTTTCTGAATCTGGGGGAAAAAACACAATTCCACTAAAACGACTCGAATGTTTTTTTGTCAAGTTTTTATTCACAAGTATTATAATTTTCATTGCACTTTACAAGTAGAATACGAACCTGAACTGCTGCTTCTTTTAATATTAATTAATGTTCTTATTTATTGACTGTAATTTTTTTTCTTATCAACACACAGTGCATTAAATAATCAACAACTGCATTAACCGGAGCAATGAGGCAACACTTTATTGAACCTGTTTGTGTTTGTTAACCAGCAAAACTCCAGTTCCAGAGAACAGAGTTGAAACATTTTGGAGCATGTTAAATATTATATAATAAAATAACCACCTTAAATATTTGCTCATTTACATAGATTTTAATTCATTCGATCAGCATTTCATCAACGAGCACCACTTAAAACAGTACATCCATCTCAATACATCCAATTCCACATTTAGTCCCAGTTTTGTCTTGTAATAGCCTCCACTCTCCTGGGAAGATGTTCCACTAGATTCTGGAAGGTTCTTGTGGAAAGGTTCATTTAGCTATAAGGTGGTCCTGATGTTGGTGAGGAGGTCTGGGGTGCAGTCAGTGTTCCAGTTCATCCCAGAATAGAATGGAATTAAATAGAATATAATAGAATGGGATCGAATGAAATGGAAAAGAATGGAATTAAATAGAATGGAAAAGAATAAAATGGGATAAAATATAAATGAATGGAATGGAATAAAAAATATAATATCATTAAATAAAATAGAAGAGAATAGAGTAAAATAGAATGAAATAAAATATACTGGAATGGAGTGAAATAAAATAGAATGGAATAAAATGGTATAGAATAAAATAAAATAGTGCCATAAATTATAATAAAATAAAATAGAATAAAAGAGAATAGAATGGAATGGAAAAGAATAGAATAAAAAAAGAATAGAATGGAAAAGGGCAGGTTGCAGACTATTTCTTTATTTAATATTTCAGTAAATCTTTGGGTGCAGGAGATTAGATTCAAAGTATCATAATATTAAAATCAAAGGGTGTCAATAATTATGACCTACAGGTTTGATCATATAAAGTTATATACTGTTTTTTTTTTTTTTTATCACTGTAAAGACATTTTCTTCAGATTTTAGCATAAAATATGCACCTTTTTTTATTGATCAAGGGTGCCAATATTTATGCTGCAGGCGTCGTTTGTGTTTGCTCTCTCTGCAGGACTTACAGGAAATGAGTCAGCAGTATCCTCAGGCCATCCTCGTGAAGAAGAAGTGGCTCGAGTCGTGTTTCGCCAACCAGAGAAAAGTCGGCGTTTCCAAGTTTCTCCACCGTTTCTGATCTGTTCCTCGTTCAATTTTAGGAACGAGTTTTTACTCTAATGGAAAAGTTCAGCCGATACTTCGTTCGGTGTGTTTCAGGCAGAAGAAAATGAAATCAGATATATATTTATTTCTCTTTTTTTCTCTTCTCGTTTTTTTTTTTCTCTCTTTTGGTTCATTTGATTCACACCTGGAAGTTAAAAAAAAAGTTTTAAACACACACTATACCACTATACAGCCAAAAGTTTGTGGACACCTGACTGTCAGATTGGTATCTGCTTAGTTTTTGAATGTTCAGACCCATTCTGATGTCCCAGTGCACAAAGCTGTGGAGCTGTTGAACACCTGTGGGATGAATGTGAACGTTGACTGCACCCCAGGTCTCCTCACCACATGACTTTAATTACACCCTTGTGGCTAAACAGACCTCCACAAAATCTATTGGAACGTCTTCCCAGAAGAGTGGAGCACATCGTAAGAGCAAATGTAGAGTGGGAAGATCAAAAAGATACCAATCTTGTGCTCAGGTGTCCACAGACTTTTGGTTATATAGTCTATGCACTGTTTGTTTACAGGTTTTTAATAGCTTGTGGTTGTAATTTGTGTATTCATTGTTGAATAAAAGCGAGAGTTGAAACTGACCAAAGAGAAAAACTGAGAGGCTCAAGAACTATTTCTGTTGGAAGCCGTTATTTGTGTAGATACGAATCCCGGTTGTGGATCTGCAGATTGTAAATCCTCCTGTAATTGTGGTGTGTTTGTGTATTTTTCCATTCGATCGAAAAAAAAACTAAACAAATAGGTATTAAATACCAAGAGTCTCGTTTTTCATTCTTAAAAATAATTGTGCGAGAACTCGACAATGCCTGAAGAAGTTAAAAAATTAAAAAATACCAAAAGGCATTTCAGGATGTTTAGGAATTTCATCCCATTATTCGTTTTATCCCTCATAAGCAGCAGTGAGGAAAAAATAAACTCCCTGAGACTTCATGAGGAAGAAACCTTAAGAGGAACCAGACTCGAAAGCAAACCCATCAATTTCAACAGCCCATTCCACATTAAATTAACCTCCACTATTACTGGAAGATGTTCCACTAGATTTTGTGTGGAGATTCATTCAGCCATAAGGGTGTTGGAAAGAAATCAGGTTCTGATGTAGGTGAGGAGGCCTGTGGTGCAGATCATCTTCATGCGGTTCAAGGAAAAAAATTCATTGCAACCAATCCTGTGGTAACAGTTTGTAGAAGAAGCACATAAAGCTGGAAAAGTCAGATGGCCCAATTCTTTTGTCCATATAGTTAATTATTTTCAAATATATCTTCATGACTCTTAAGTGGAACCACCCACTGTTATCTCATGATTCTGTCGGCTGGAGAACATTCTAAGCACCAGCGAGTGGTTTCCAATTGATTAGAAGTCCATCGAACTTCAGCCTTCTAACCTGATTGAGGGTCTGTGCCTTGCATATCAATACGAGGGTGAAAACCATATGCAAACGAGGCTACAGATGCAGAACATCAAAGTTACAGATGTTACAGTAAAAGTGATGTCATTTTGTGCAAATAAATCAATGTATAAACTCCTGAGGGACATGCTTTCGCTCTCATTCTCTTTCTCTCTCTCTCTCTCTCTCTCTCTCTCTCTCTCTCAGCTGCTGCTGTTCCACGTCTCATTCGTGCGCCGATGCTGCTGCTTTTCTTTAACCTCCTTTTTCCTTCTGACTCGAACTTTAAACTCGAACTGTTGCAACCTCAGCGTCCTCAAACCGTGTCTCTTTATCGTTCAAACTCGCTGCTTCGGCATTTTTCTGTCCTACTTTTGGGTTGTTGCAGTTTCCGGAACTAGAGATCTGAGATCTTCAAGACTTTGTTAGGTGTTACAGCAGCACAGACAGTGGAACAGCTACAAACCATGGGGTTAAAATGCTCACAACGCACAAAACTTACACAAACCACCGCAGAAGTATTAGGAAGTTATAACGGGAAATAATAAGTATCTAAGGAATAATAATGTAATAATAACTGAGTGATCGTAGTTAATAATGAGTAGTAAAGGTGTAATAAGAGGTAATGATGAGTAAGAAAAGGGTAATAATGTGAAGTAAGTAATGAGTTGTTAAAAAGTAATTACTACTAATAAGTAATGGTAGTTAAAGGGGTAATAAGGAGTAGTAATGACTAGTTAAAGAGTAATAATGAGTTATAATTACTGATGGGTAATAAGTAGTTTAGGAGTAATAATGAGTAAAGGCAATAATGTGTAGTAAAGGTGTAATAAAAGGTAATGATGCGTAAGAAAGGGTAATAATGTGAAATAAGTAATGAGTTGTTAAGAAGTAATAATTACTACTAATAAATAATCGTATTATGGGCAGTTAAAGGGGGGAATAATAGGAGTTAAGGAGTAATTATAGGTAATAATGCTGTCATAATGGGTAATAAGCACCCAGCTGTTTCTAATGAAATGCACAAGAATTGTTCACCAAAAAAATCCTTGTCACTTTGTGTTTGCTAGAAAATAATTGATGGAGGGTGTATTTTTCTTTTCCGCATGACTGTATAAGAAAAAAAAAAAACGACATGATTACTGTCATCATCATCATAATACTAGACAACTCGTGTTGTAACGAACAAGTCTCTGATTGGACAATCCGCCTGCCAATCGTGTCTCAGGAGGCTGGACTTATTGGAATGCAGGTTGTGCGTAATTAGAGCGTGAGAAAGAAAGAAAAGAAAGAGAGAGAGAGAGAGAGAGAGAGAGAGAGATGACGTTACGTGGACCGAGCTGTAATTCTTCAAATCCAACTTTGGACAGCAAAACTAATTTCTCCCCCGTGTGTGTGTGTGTGTGTGTGTGTGTGGTGCTGATGAGCTCAGCAGGTAAGAGCGCAGTTTTTTTTATTAATAGATATACAATTGATTTGCGCGCTCATGTGAGCGCGAGTGCGCGCGTTGGGGGTGCGTGCGAACCTCGAGAGTCGGAACGCGGAGTGGGTGATGAACGAAAAGAAGAAGAAGGAGGCAGAAAGTTTGCACAGGATTTCAGTAAGTGTGAGACCGAGTAGAAGAAGTGAAGAAAAGGAGAGGGGGTTGAAGAGCGAAAAGCGCGTGCGGGCGGAAACGGTAGCAGTCTCGTGTACTTTGAATGTCACAAAGAAAAAAAAAGCTTTTCATGTGGAAGCACCAGTTCATCCTGCTTTCACCCTGCAGCTCACAAACACAATGTCAAGGGTTATTATAGAAGCTCTTTTACACTGTACACTCCCTCAATAAACATGCTCAGGAAAAACTAAACATATCAAACAGATATATTTTATTACCTCTAAATATTCACCTAGACTTCATTCATTCATTCATTTTCTCCCGCTTAATCGTCATGACTTCATGACTGTCTTAAATATCACCATAAAGGTTTATTGTATTTACGATCTTTATTGTATTATAACATACAACCAACGGTTACGCGGTTATTACATGTTAGTATCGTGATTATGGAATATTAGCCATTATAACTCATTATTACGCATTATTCCTCCACAGCTACACATTACTATGCGTTATTATGTATTATTCATTATTTTCCATTATTCTAAGGGAGTTTTTTCTTGCCACAGTTGCCCCCAGTCGCCCCAGACGGACGAATACATATATTCCAATTATTAAAAATGTTGTTTTATAGTCCTTATAAATTTAAATATCACTAAATAAAAATGTTGTACACATTATTATAAAATTCGACATTTTATTATACAGTATTACACATTATTATCCACGATAACTCCATTATTACACATTATTTCTCATTATTACATATTATCCATTAGAACTCATTCATACCCATTAATAATGAATAACTATAGAGCTTTAATGCATTCCAAACACACCTTAACTTCACCTTTCCAGGCAAAATATGCATATTTCTATATATATTCATATGCAAAAGTTCAACACTAGTACATTGGCACTCCATTCTCAGAACGAAAAGGGTACTAAGCTGTACCGTTCCAACAAACGTTTGTCTTTAGATCATTTTTCTTCTCCAGGGCAAAAAAAAAAAACACACTAACAAAATGTGTTCTCCAGAATCACCACTACAGTGGCGAGGAGCAAAAGTAATTAATCTGATATATACGTCTAATACTGATATACGAGTGATTTTCCAATTTGGAAAAAATTTATTCATTCTTAAATCTAGACATTTGCTTGTTATTATACTATTATATTATATTGATGCAAATCCAGGAGGAAAAAGAGGTAATGAACAGTATCATTTTCTTGTGGCTGACCTGGTACACTCCTATATACTCTTTTATTCTTTTGGTGTACCTCAAAGCTGCACTATAATCATAATTGGAGGATACATATTAAAGGTAAAACCCCAATTCCGAAAAAAGTTGGAATGCTGTGTAAGGTGTAAATACTGTAAAAACAAAATGCATGAGAAATGCAAAAAAAATCTCATAAACCCACATATTACAATATTCACAATCAAACATATTAAATGTCGAAACTGAGGAAAATAACTAAGGAAAAAAATGAGGTCATTTTGAATTTGGTGTCTGCAACACATCTGAAGAACGTTGGGACAAGGCCAGGTTTTGCACTGTGTAGCATCTCTTCTTCTTTTAACGAGACTTTGTATATGTCTGGGCACTGAAGGAACAAGTTGCTGGAGTTTTAGGAGATCAATGTTGTCGCATTCGTGTCTCATACAGGATTCAAGCTGCTCAAAAGTCCTGGGTCTTCTTTGTTGTATTTTTCATTTCATTATTTTCCCAAATGAGTTCATGGGATTTGCAAATCATTGTGTTTTGTTTTTTTTATTTACACTTCACACAACAACCCATTTAATTGAATTTGAGTTTGTGCTTAGTACTATTTTATTTTTTTTGGCAACAGTTAAGGGTAATAAAAGTATAGTCATTTTGATTTATGTCAATAAGTTGGTAAGATTTGAAAGCATTTTATATAGAAACTGTAATAATTACCCACAAGTGATTGTAAACAATATGCAGATGGATAAAATATAATGGCAATAAAAACAATCCATGGGTTTGAAATGATTCACAAATATTACATCACATGTCAGATATCGAGATTGTTGTTTTATGACTAGTAACTTTAATCCAGTTTGAAGCAATTAGTGATTGGTTGCTAGTAGTGATCATTGTTCAGTTTCCAGGAGACATAGTGATCAATGATTGGTTGCTAGGAGCAGTAGTGATTAGTAATTGGTTGCCAGGGTCAGTTGTGAACAATGATTTCCTGCTAGGAGCTGTATTGATCATTGAGTGTTTGGCAGGAGCAAAACTGATCATTGATTGGTTCTTAGCAGCAGTACTCTTAGTGGATTGGTTGCTAGGAGCAGTACTTTTAGTTGATTGGTTGCTAGGAGCAGTAGTGATCTATGATTGGTGGCAAGGAGCAGTAGTGATTAGTGATTGGTTGCTAACATCAGTAGTGAACAGTAATTGGCTGCTAGAATCAGTATTGGTCATTGATTGGTTGCTAGGAGCAAAACTGATCATTGATTAATTGTTGAGAAAAATCGTGATTATAAATTAGCTGCTAGGAGCAGTAGTGATCAGTGATTGGTTGCTAGGAGCAGTAGTGATCAGTGATTGGTTGCTAGGAGCAGTAGTGATCAGTGATTGGTTGTTGAGATAAATTGGCTGCTAAGAGCAGCATACTGGAAATAGTGATCATTGATCAGTGATTGATTGCTAGGGACTGATATTAACAGAGGCTCTTTACATCACATCGTTTTGAAGTGGCGTATAAACAAAGTTTATAAATAAATGTACATATTTAAAAATAAATAAAAAAATTTAAAGGAGTTTCCGACGTCACAAGAATGTTTTTGGCAGCAGAGCAGGGCAGGGCAGGGCAGGGCTTGCAAGCTAGTGAAAAGGAACTGGCACATCTCCAGATATTTTTCGAAGTAGATTTCCATGTTGTTTAGTCAGACTGTAGTTCCCACCAAGGTCCTGTGCAGCAGCGATGAATGGGGTAGGTCTCGGCTCTCGTGGGCCCTCGTGACCTTGTTTACGGTGTTTGTGTTCTGCTTGTATTCGGTAGCTTTAGTCACATTTGGCTTTTTGCACCACCGAGGTGCTTTCCGTCAGCCTTCTGATATTGCCTGCTACAAACAGAGAGAGAAATCCCCCTCAGCCTCTGTTTACTCATCACTTCTCATTCAAGACTTTCACTGCTCTGCTATCTGCAAGAAAAAGGTCAGCCGAAGCCGCTCGCACTGCAGATTAATAACATTCCGCTGACGAGTACAGTGCAGGGGGGCACAGGGGGACGCAGCGAGATTGTAAACTGATTCTCTAGACATGTTTATTCATGTTTCCTGTTTACACGTTACATTGTGTTCATTACAGTCAGATCTCAGAATCAGAGCTTTTCTAATGTAGGCTTTAGAAAGAAAGAAAGAAAGAAAGAAAGAAAGAAACAAAGAAACAAAGAAATAAAGAACATATGAAGGAAAAATCACACAAGAAAGGAAGAAAGAAAGATAGTAAGAAATAAAAAAGAAATATAAAAAATGAAAGAAAGAAAGATAGATAGATAGATAGATAGATAGATAGATAGATAGATAGATAGATAGAAATTAAAAAGATAAAAGAAAGAAAGAAAGAAAGAAAGAAAGAAAGAAAGAAAGAAAGAAAGAAAGAAAGAACATATTAACGAAAAGACACAAGTAAGGAAGAAAGAAATAAAGATAGAATTTAAAAATTAAAGAAAGAAAGAAAGAAAGAAAGGAAGAAAAAAAGAAAGAAAGAAAGAAAGAAAGAAAGAAAGAAAGAAAGAAAGAAAGAAAGAAAGAAAGAAAGAAACTGTTGTAATTCCTACACCGTTCACCTGATTTGGATGTAAATGCCCTCAAATTAAAGCTGACAGTCTGCAGTTTAAGCAAAGTTGTTTGTTTCATTTCAAATCCATTGTGGTGGTGTATAGAGTCAAAAATGTTAGAATTGTGTCGATGTCCCAATATTTATGGACCTGACTGTATATAACGTTCAGCAAACGTTTGTGGACACCTGAGCATAAGACTAGTATGTGCCTCTTTTTGAACATCTCATTCCACACTGAGTCCTGATTGGCTGTTATACTAAGCTCCACTCTTCTGGGAAGATGTTCCACTAGATTTTGTGGAGATTCATTCAGTTAGTAAAGTCAAAGGTCTTCATTAGAGATGGAGCTCTATAGCAGGAGACCTTCCACTCCAACCCATGGAAAGGAGATCTTCATGGAGGCACAGGAGCATTGCCATGCTGGAACAGGTTTTGGTCTCCTAGCTCAAATGAGGGAAAATTTCATACAATTTCATACAATTGTGCGCCTCAAATGTTTTGGTAACAGTTTGGAAAAGAACCACATATGCTTGAACAATCAATACTTTTGTCAGACTTGTTTATGCTTGTTTTGGAGATTATTGAATATTTCAGAGATGTTTACTTACAGAAGTTAAATTTGAAAAAAAAAAAAAAAGAACCCTATTAGCCAGCTAAATATTTTATTAATGCTAACAATAGGATAGCAGTGTGAACAGGACGTATGGATTCACAGTGTGGTCATGTGTTCGCAGGTTCATGGACCTCCTGAGGCCTTGAGATGGCGCCGGTTTTTTATTCGCTGGCGAAATGATGTTGCGCAATCTGCTCTTCTCACCCACGGCAATCAATCAGAGGTACTTCCTTAGCATATAATCTATGTTGCCTTCACACTAAAACTGAAAGACGTTTCTTGAACACCCGTGAAACAGTTGTCACTTACGCTCTAGTAGATGTCACAGATTTCATCACCAGTCTCTGTTTTTCGTTCGGTCTGGAAGGTGATAATGAAAGAATAGCATGCGATAGCTTATAATGATAAACGGTACACGCCAGGTGTAATGTAATACATCGCCACCCTAAAGTGGATTACGTTTAATGCGTTCCCTTTCCAGCCCCACAACTGGTCATGTTACGTTGAAACCGCAAAGCATCATCTCCTCTGTGCTTTCCCACGCTGACAAACTGTACCAAGCACCATGAGTGTTACACAGCGCTGACACTTGAGTCTCTCCTCACAAAAATCTTCACCACATCAGCATACACAAAAGAATTTAGAATGATTATTAGGCTTGGGTTACACAGAACGATGCAAACGAAACGTTTCTATTGAAACGATCACGATCCATACTTTGAGATGGCATGAAAAAAGTTTCGTGACTAATGGTGCAACTGGTGGCATTCTGACCCACGTGATTGACCACGTCTGCGATTTCATCACGGACAGCGAGTGGGAACAAAGAGCAACCGTAAAAACCGGGCAAATCTGCCACAGGGACGTTTGACGTGACGTATATTTGACATACGGCGACGCGGCGACGAGTCGTTGGAGGTGTTTCGCACCCACCCTACTCGCCAGATTTGGCTCCTGCGGACTTCACCCTCTTCCCCGAAGATGAAGATGAAGCTCGGAGCTCACCATTTTGACACCGCTGTGGAGCACGAATCGCGGAAGGTCCTTAGCACGCTTCAAAAGGAAGACTTCCAGGACACGTTCCAGGAGAACGCCGGGGGCGCTGTATTGCTGTGCAAGGGGACTGTTTAGAAGGTGATCGTGTGAACGTAGATAAATAAAGAACTTTCTTGTAAACAGAGCGAGTTTGGAATCTTTTTAATACCACCTCGTAGCATGCTAATATAAACCTGTCGTCCATGTCGCAGACGCGACTGCTGTTCGAGTCCTTTCACACCTTCTGACCAATCAGATTTGAGGATTCGTAATCCGATGTGGTTTCATTTTCCATGGATCTAACACTTCCTGTACTTGAGAAAAGAAAAAAATACTATTATATAGTATTAATAAAACTCGTCCTTTTACATTTCTACTCGTGCTAAACTGTATCTCAAGCGCGTTCTCTCAGCACCGCTGCTGCTACGTGAACATGACATATGACAACACTGTGGAGACCGAGGCGTGTCCTCAGAGTCACATACAATACAGATTTACATGGCAGAGGTAGAGCTGTAACTTCCTGCACACACAAAAGGAAAAAAAAAACGTGCGGTTTTATTAAATCTTTTAAGTGGCACTTAAATTGATGATTTACTGCCTGTCTGAAACAAAGAAATAAACTATCAGTACCCTAGTGAACTGCATTGTGTGGAATCGAATGGAAATGAGACCGCACTGCGTCGTAATGGGGTAAATCGTATCGTATCCATGGGGTTACACCTGTGCTCTCAAATTTACATGGGTTGGACTGGAAGATCTTGAGTGACCTGTCTGAATGAGCACAGATCTCCACAAGCACACTCCAAAATCTAGTGAAACATCTTCCTAGAAGAGTGGAGGTTATTATAAGAGGACTAAATGTGAAATGGAATGTCCAAAAATAAGGTCTTATGTTCAGTTGTCCACAACATTTTGTCTATGTACAGTGTATTACAGCAAAATAGTTTTGTTCTACCATGGTTAACTGGTTATGCTTTTGTTTTTTTCAGCTCTTACTTCCATTCACTGAATTTCCCCGAGGAAAACGACGAAACCATGAGCAAAAGCGACGAAGACTCTCTGCTCCGTTCGGACTCCGAGGTCTCTGTGGTCTCCGAGGTGAGCACTCTTGAACCTCAGCCTTTACCTGCTATGACTCAGTCTTCTCCCAGCAGGGCTCCTGCTTTCTCTGACTTCTGCAGTAGCATGAGCAGCAGCATGCAGTCCAGCTACAGAGCGTACCAACCTCGTCTGGGTCTCCCGGTGGGCTACAACGCCCAGACGCCATTCCCCAGCCAAGCTCAGAGCTCCTTCAGCACCCTACAGCCGGATAAAGACCAATGGGTTCATTCCAGCTCGTTTTCAGGTGGATTCTCCAGCAACAACCATCCATCTTGCCTTGTATCTGGGGATTACTGTTCTTATCAGAGCAAGGCCTGCTGCTCGCACTCGCTGCCAGACGGACAGAGCTCTGACCCTGCCAGTTTGGAGCAGCCTCGCTCACTGCACTCCATCCCCATGGAATTAGGACAACACAGCTACTACCTGCCCCCCTGCTCCTCACACGGGGCGCCGTGCTGCGGGCCGGCTCCAGGACACGCCTTCTGGATGAATCCCAGACCACATACTGATATACGCTACCATGTGCCGTACTCATC
The DNA here is from genome assembly GCA_014706435.1 of Silurus glanis. Lineage (NCBI taxonomy): Eukaryota > Metazoa > Chordata > Actinopteri > Siluriformes > Siluridae > Silurus > Silurus glanis. Next base: position 1,565,692 of record JAAIIK010000066.1, on the reverse strand, counting down.
TTCCTGTAAGTGCACATCAAATTTTCACATTGAGCTTTCAGAAGAGGGGATTTTATAAGTTTCTGGTTTTACCTTTGTACAATTATTTGCTAGCAGGTTAAAAATGTAAAATCCATCTATCTGTCTATCTATCTATCTATCTATCTGTCTGTCTGTCTGTCTGTCTGTCTGTCTGTCTGTTTCTCTTGATATGAGGAAAAGTTGACTGGAGTTGTCTGTTTTGCATAAAAATTGATATGAATAAATTAATTGATAATAAAGATTAATTACGATTAAAATAATAAATGTAAACAAAATAATAATAAAGTATAACCTATATAAATATCACATTTGTGAAAAATATTTTCTTAAATTCATTCATTCATCTTCTCCCGCTTATCCGTAATTCGGGTCGCGGGGGCAGCAGTCTAAGCAGATTCCCTAGACACTTCTCCGTGTCCAGGGATCGGGCTGTCAAGGCCCCCGCCTTTGACTGCTGCCCAATCCTCTCAGCACCGGTCCCTTACGGTCCCTCCTGCAGGTGGTGAGCCCACGGGAAGGCGGTTCCACGTCGCTCCGACGTCACGGTCCTTGATTTATTTTTCTCGTAAGGGTCCCCTGGAGCATAGAGGGTTAAGGGCCTTGCTCAAGGGCCCAAGAGTGGCAGCTTGGCGATACCGGGGCTTGAACCCCAGACCCTCCGATCGATAACCCAGCGCCTTAACCGCTGGAGCCACCACTCCCCCTATTTTCTTAAATATTAAATATTTTTTAAACAGTATATATATATATATATATATATATATATATATATATATATATATAT